>JACCGJ010013511.1:0-32254 GCA_013407085.1 Atriophallophorus winterbourni
CGATCGTCGAGGATATCGAACGCACAATAAAAAACGTTTTGCCAGTGGTGGTTGCTTCCCTGCAGCTTTCCACCGAAAGAAATTCTAAACGCTCGATTGGCTCGTTAGCCACTTATTGTCCTCTGCAACTGAACTGAACTTAGCTGGTCGCCTGCCACGTATTCATTGCCTTGTTTGAAGCAGTATGATCCTTGGTCTGTTGACGTATATCCTCCTAGTGATATAAAAATTAAAGCATGTATCGAAACCATAAAGCGATTCAAGTCTACTGGCCCCGATGCCATAACACTTGTTTTGTTCGAGGAAGGTGGCCAAATCCTAGTCAATCCATTAAGCGTTCTCCTTCGTGAAGTGTTGTTGTCAGAATCTATCCGTCAGAGTTGGGGAGAATCAGTTATTATACCGATATTTAAAGGGTGTGCGAAGTTACTGCTCTAATTCCCGCCTAATAAGTCTCACTTCCATCATCACATTATTATTAGCGTCTATTGGCCTTCGAAGATTAACATCGTATAAGAAATGACAGATCTGAGGGCTGCAAGCTGGCTTCCGTCCTGACAGAGGCTGTGTCAACCACATTTTTACTCTTCCACAGATCTTATAATTGCGGCTTACTTATCAGCATCCGACAATAGCCATCTTTTTAGACTTCAAAAGAGCATTTGATTCAGTTGTTCGGATCGTCTTGTTTAGCACATTGCTATACAAAGGCGTTCCGCAATACCATGTCAAAATACTGTGTTAGGGTTTACAACGACCTTTCTCCGATATTCCACACCACAAGTGGCGTCCGACAAGAATGCCCGATTTCTCCCTTTCCTTTCAGTTGTGTAATTGATGCCATCATATAATTGCGCAGCTAGGAAACCACAGCTTTTTTGCCGGGTGGCAAGCTTCTCGATTTGGACTATGGTGACTGCTTTTCAACTCATACATAGATGCACAGGCGATACTGAACAAACTAGCTAGTATTGTGCCCGCATTTGGAATGAGGTTTGCACATTCCAAGTGCAGTGTTCTACTGCAGGACATCGACTTATTAAACAGCACATTATTACTTGACAATCAGGTGCTTCAAACCGTAGATTGTTTTACGAATCTCGGTGGTTTTATCGATAATTATTCATCAAAAGATGACGAGGTCTCTGCATGCATTTCTAAGGCGACCGTAGCATTCCGCAACTTGGGTCACCTCTGGCGTTAGAAAGGACTCTCTGATACTCAAAGGTAGAGTCTACAAAGGGGCAGTTAGGGCTGTATTACTGTATGTGTGCGCAACTTGGACCTTACGTAAAGAGCACATTCGGCATCTCCAATTATTTAACAACCGATGTGCCCGCAGCATTTTGGGGTTTAGCTGTCACAGATGCATATGCAACGATGCTCTCTGAAATAAGCTCTTCGGTAGTAATGTTGATATAGAGAAGCAGATCAACCTGCATAGGTTCGCTGGTTAGGTCACGTTTTAATGAATCCGGACCACCGACTTCCAAAAGGAATTCATTTTACGACGCCACATCCCGATTGGTGTAAATCTCGTGGTGTCCAAACCGTCACATGGCGTACACAGCCAAAAGCGCATACTAGCAACCTTTTCAAGGTCGGCGCAGCACATCGTTTTGGCCGATGTCATCGCGATCAGATATCACAGTGATTACTAACGCTTTAAGGTATGTCCCGAAACCGTATTCAGTGGCAGTATGGCACCAACCATCTTCTTGGAGTGTTTGCTTAACCTTGTATGTTGTCAAGTGGAATGGCGACGAAAGCTTTTCATGTTGCATCGCAGTGAAAGCCGCAAGCAAACTGTCGTGCTGATGAGGCTCTATTCATTCTCGAAACTTGATTGAATGCATGTTTCATTTGAAGGGTAGGCAACTCGTCCCAGTTTCTTGTGTTTACTCTTCCAGAGAATCCGTAGCTATTTGAGTCCCACCCATCCCCATCTTTTAGGATTTTACCTTTTCATTGTTGTGTAGCAGTTAGGCATTCGGTACATGCTACCGGTGTAATGGAGTCTAACTGCCACTTCTATTTCTATTTTCCCAATATCTGTCTAGGACTGGGCAACCTGACAGTATCTTAGCCCACGTGCAGTGTTTGACTGTGCGGCACTTTGTCTGGATCAGGCTTGTGTTTTCGTACATACATACATACCGGTGTAATGCTGTCTCTGGTGATGATGATGAGATTTTGCACGTGAATTCAGGATTATACCTACACCCGGTTGACCCGAGGAAGCCAAAGACTTCAAAAGAAGCTTACGATGTCAGCTAGATTGATGACGAAACGTCATACTGCTACAATGCCAGCTCAGCGAACCCAGAAAACCCAACAAGCCAAAGTATGGCCTGATCAGTTCAAAAAGTACCCTTTGGAAAAATTCGTGCATTCAATTCGATTGACGTAAATACGTCATCAAGTCTTGTTTCTGACAAGCCGCAAACATCGAGAGGCAATGAACCTAGACAGGGCAAGAGCGGTTTGCTGACTTGATTGACGCAGCATTCGTACATTCATGGCACATATGTATGCAGATGTGCGCGTTTTTATAATATAAGTTTTGCGTTTTGGATATGATAAGCTTAGAAAAGGTTCAGGCCGGTCGCTTATCACACTGGATGCCGAAGGTTGAAAGTTACGATGTAGGGATCATATATGGTAATGCGAATGCAATTTTCATGAAATTTCCGGTTTTGGGGGCCATGATCATCGGAGTGTTCTTAGCTGAGTTCAACTGTGCTAGCTTGTTCGAATTACACATCAAGATTAGTTTCAAACGCAAGATTGACTTTAATCCTTAGATTAGTGGTGCGTTCGGTAGGGTAAAATTTATTCTAGTGTGTCTTCAAGGTATTTGTGACGGTCTAATGTAACTTTCTTGCGTTTTGTTTATGCTACTATTACACAGATTTAGTTTTAAATGGCCTTTCCTATTGCAGTTTGTTTTCACTGCCTCGAACGTTCCCTCTTTGACCAAAGCTCATCTTAAGCAGTAAATCTTGCATTAAATTTACCCAAGATCACGTATTCAAAAGTCATTGCTAGCCTCATGAAAGACAGATTTTTCATAGTGGTTAAAGAAGGGTTTTAAGCCTTGATCCAAGCAAACTGTCGTACAGTCACAGACTGCACATTCACTGATGTACTGTGAACTTGCACCGTCCGAAACAGCTATAAAAATATAACTGTACCGGCGCTTCAGATGAAGAATACTATATTGTATATTACAATCATAAAACAACCGAACGAATTCAGCTTAGCTGTGTATTCTTTTCATCCAACCTGGTGTGAATTATTGTGTTCCCGGTTCTTTCTCAAATAATTTTTATGTTTTGTACATACTTCCAGTCAAACAACTAAATTTTTACATGTCAATTTTTTAGTTCGATTTTTCTTATGAAAAGTATCATTCATTCTGTAGTCAAGCACTTTGATTCTATTATTCTGAGACCATGGGCCGCGAGACAACTATGTTCTTTAACACATGGCAAAGCAAAGCAAACCCCATTGTACAATTTTCACGTGGAAAACAGCGGAAAGATGATTGACTATTGTGGTTTTCTTTTGCCGATTCAATACGCAAATCAAAGCGTCCTCGAAAGTCATTGTCATGTGAGGAAACACTGTGGACTATTTGATGTATCCCATATGCTTCAGGTATGATCACTTCGTTAGAACTGAACAGTTTTTATCATCATACTTAGCTGTAGTTATATGTGATATACGTAATCAAATGTTTATACTGGAAATGATCCAGCACGTATATCTCGTTGCAGCCCTACTTTCATTATCTAATTTTTATTTCTGCTTATAATAAGGTAAATTGACAGTTCATTTCCATGGTAATTCGCTAAATTTCATGCTTATGCTTTCGTACATTTGCATTTGTTTGTAAACAAAACCACGAACTTCCATACATAAAATATCAGTTTTACAACATTCTTTATGTACTGTGCGGGTAAAACCGTGCTGAATTGTTTTGCCGAAGGTACTAAGCTGCATTCGGACACGCGCTGGAGTCTCAACGTCATTTTCTTTTATATCAGCCTAGACATCGACAACTGGACAGTATCTTTGCCCACTCGCAGTTTGACTGTGTGGCACTTTGCCCCGATCCATGCTTGTGACATTCATTCATAGGTATACTATCTATCTAAAATCGCCACCACAAATGACTTTGAGAATTCCGATTGTATGACTCGAATATCTTCATATTTAATTGAGGTAACTAGCTTCGTATAGTAAGGAACCAGTCATCTATTCGCGGGTGTACATATATTCATTTCGATTCTGAGCGAATACTTCAAAACAGCTAGTGACTATTTCTGAAGCGGTATCTCTAGCATACACTTTTCTGTGTGTATACAAGCCGATGCAATGCTACCAAATTTTTTTATGTTGTGACTATAAACCTACAAAAAATCGCTCCAAATTTTATGGTTGTTTTTCACTTACTGGGTTATACGATTTACCGCGTCGAAATATCAGCTCAATATGTTTACATCTCTACTCTCTGAAAATGGGCGAGCTACAATGGTTGTCATTCACGTTCAATTTTCCGTAGGTGCTTCAGATACACGCAATCATTTCCTAGATTATTATAAACTATTTCCGTCATCACTGATGTGTATTACCACGCGTAGAACAATTAGCTTTATTAGACTCTGATGAATGTTCAAGTGTAATGAAAAAAAAGCCATTTAAAATGCTTCTTCAATGGAGTGTATGCACGATGTGCAATTGTGTAGCATTTCTGTGCTGCGCAACTAACACCGTGCCATTGATAGTGAGCTGCTGGATTCTCACTGCAATATCTACTTTTATTTTCAATATCTGTCTTGGCAACGTGACAGTATTATAAACCACGTGCAGTCTATATCTGTGCGACACTTAGTCTGAATCAGGTTTGTGATTTCATGCATACATGCTTTTCTGGGCTATTTTATTGCCGGTGCCAATGTTCGTATCAGTGTATGTATGAATTCACAAGCTTCGATCCACACAGACTAGTCGCGAGTTGCCAGACTAATAGTGTCTCACCACCTTTACGTTTCTCTGAATAGTTAAATTTTGATAGAACCTTTTTTTATGAAACATGAATTTTTTAGTTTGATGGTACATATTTTGTAAATAGTGACACTTGCCCGTTTTTGTAATGCAAAATATTTGTGGTAAAAGCATGTCAACGTGCTGAATTGATTCAGTCCTGTGAACCATTTTGGCGATCGATCACAGCATTATCGTATAAGTAAAGCTGACTGACATTCTAATATCATCATTTAAAATCTAACGTTGTTTACCACTTTACCACTGTTTCGGGCTCATTGAACCGCCTTTAGCGCTTGATCCGGAATCACTCTGATTCTGCATGTGAACGTTATGGTTCGTTATGCGAACCCGATCTATCATGGTTTCATTGTCTAACCTTGTATACCACTTTTCCGTTGTTTCACCGCTCACAGAACCTCAGCTCATTGTCTCCACTTGGTGACGGCTAATAGCCGTAAACCGATTATTTAGTACGGGTGATGTGAACACCACCACAAATTCGAAGTTAAGCTCAGTTATGTTATCTCGCACATCACTGCGTTTCGCGAAAAGGTTTAATTTCGTGTTTATAATGAAAGCTCAGACTGATGTGGCGCCTCTTTTCTACATCGCCAATTGAAAAACAGCTGAACATGTTAATAGACAGAGGGAAACCGCGAATCGGCAACGATAGCACTTAGGTTTAATCGTCGTCTTCATACGTAATTAACAGGTCGATAATCGCGAAGCACGATCATTGTAATCATTCAGTGATATTACATCACTCACTTTTCTTAATACTATGGAAACCGGACTTAATCATCAGCTCTGACGACAGTAATAACCGGATGATGCATTCGAATTTCAATTATTCCACGATCACCTATCTTTTCAAGTGCTAATTAAACATCTCATTGTTCTCTGAAGGTGCGGATTCATTGTAAAAATAGAGTAAGATTCATAGAGTCCATCACAACGGCAGATTTGAAGAGTTTACCATCCAACTGTGGTACATTGTCCGTGTATTTGAACGCGAACGCTGGGATAATGGATGATACAATTATCAACAAATGTGAGCAACCGTATTTATATTTGGTGTCAAACGCTGCTTGCAGAGACAAAATCATTAAACATTTACAGGTGCGTGTAACTCTTTTTGCAATAATTGCTTTGATCTTATAGATGGCAGCTGAGTGTGTCGATTTATTGGACGAAAAACCAGTTGTTGAAATAATGGAAAAGCACGCGCTCATTGCGATTCAAGGTAGCTGTAAGCCATCATTTTCCCAAGCCTGGCTGACTGAGCAATATTGATTTATATGAAGCTTTATTCTTTTTTAACCAACTCTGATCATTACACGTTTTACTCTGAAAAATAATCGGATCTGTTTAGCGTCCGTTATACTTCGATTAATCCATACGCGTGATCGACCGTTAAATCGGTTTTTGTTGTCAAGAAATGAGCGCCGAGAGTCATTTTGACTGCTCGATTATTCCATCGTTTAGTAGTCTAGTGATTTCTAATGTCTTTTAAATTATGCGAACATTGGAAGATTAATTGTAGTTGGAAAACCGGTGAGCATGTTTCGAATTAGCTATTAGCCTAACACTCTGAGATTTGTCGGTTTTTATTGAATTCATCGACTGCTTTCTATCTCTAATAGGCCGTGTAATGCAGTTTATTCAGAACAAGTTTAGTTTGTAGAGGACCTGCTTGTTGAACTTCGTATACTACTCATTTGCAGATTCCTAATTGAAACGAAGACGACATAGTTTCAACCATCACAAAATAACGGCTGTCTGCAAAAAAGTGTGTTAGCGATGCGTATAAAGCCAGTATTTCGCAGAAACTTACAACAAACGCTAAACCTCTTTCTGTTTCCAAAATGTTATGTGTCCATTTCAGGAGGAAATAGAGTTATCCCATGTAAAATAGTCTTTTCAAAATCAGAAATTAGTTTCTATATCCCGTTTCGTTTGCCACTCCTCAAAACAGCTCAATGATTATGTTTATCCAGAATGCATTTAATCAGATAGGAATATTGGTGAATGTTTTTGTAACAGATGCAGAACTCGGGATGTTTTTTTAATAAACCTCATGGCTAGTCAGAATTGATTTATTTTACTTTGTCTGTTACCACGTTGAATTATGTTTTGTCGACACGAGCGAAGATGAGCACCACCTTTATTTATGGAATCTTTTTTCTCGGTTAATAAACTTTGTGGATCATTATTATTATCCACATTTTTAGGTCCAAGATCCAATGAATTGCTACGCAAATGCATCCCGCACAAGGAACAGACATTGCTCGATAATCTCTACTTCATGGAAACCTCGTTGTTTTCATCTCTGTGTGGAATTGACAGTTCCGAACCGATTCGTATCACACGCTGTGGTTACACTGGCGAAGATGGCTATGAGATCAGCTTGCCTGGCAGCGCGGCTGAAGTTTTCGCCAATTGTGTTCTTCAATATGACTTCGTTAAACCAATCGGTCTTGCCGCTCGGGATACACTCAGACTGGAAGCTGGTTTGTGTCTCTACGGCAATGAATTGTCTGAAGATATTACCCCCATTGAGGCCTCTCTGGCATGGCTAATCAGTAAGTGCTCTAGCTTACGCAGGAAATCCGAATTCTGTCCAATTTTGTCGCGTCTCTGGTTCAAAATGTTGCGGGATCTTGTGAAATATTGATGACAGTGATAACAACCGGTGATTGAAAATTTAGACACAAAATACGGTTCAGTAGCATCGCGGTTTCTTGTCTAAAAGATTCCTTGTGAGCGTGGATGATACTTAAAATTTATTGATACCTAATCCTTGTACAAGTGAGTAGTTGATGTATGCCCCTACATCTTTCAGTGCCCTATTATCTGGCAATGAGATTGTGTAAAGGGCGGAGCGAAGCGAGTCCAAACCACTTATCCTGCCCTAACTTCCATTTCGTTGTCTGCACAGGCTTCGAGGCTACTCGGTCCAACGTTATTCTCTCTCTCTCTCTGAATTTCACAGTCACTTGTTAATTACGCACAGATTTATCCCCGAGGACAATCGGTCCAACGCTAAGTACGTTCACCCACGAATCCCACAACACAAGCGAACGCCAATTGATTTCGCGCAAGTCAGAGAAAGAAGCATCACAAAACCGGTCATATTTTGGTGCTCACATCCCCATTCCTTACACCCCACTACCGGTTTCTGGCTGTTTGCCGTCATCAGGTGGAGACAGTAAGATCAGGTTCAGATACAGAATCACAAAGTGATCCTTGGTCAAGCACTCAAGGCGCTTATAAACGACCGATGTATTTTGGTGCTCACATCCACCACAATTACACGCACCCATACCGTTTTCTGGCTGTTTGCCGTCATCAGGTGCAGATAGTAAGATTAGGTTCAATGAGTCTAGACACAGTGGATAAGTGATAAACAAAGTTATACTTGTATGCCACTGTTAAATAGGGTTCTTACAAAGAACCCAGATGTTCAAACACACAATCTCCTTACGTTTCTGAGGATGTCGTTCAAACCGTTCTGATGCAATCCTTCCGAAACCGAATTATTGAGGATTTTTGTCCTCGGTCGTGTAGGCGATTTCTTCTCTTGTGTTTTGCCTGAGGGTTTTCTTCGTACCACCCAAAATGTCGCACACCACATTGTTGCACGCGACTCATTGCATTGTGCCTACCGTTTCTATTGCCATGGTCTAGTTTAATAAATTTACTGTTTCTCCATAAAATTTCTTTTATAAATTGGCATTTTATGTTACTCCAAATTTTAGTTTCGATGTGTGATAACGAAGCAAATTTCAAACATCTGGAGCTTTTGAAGAGCTATTTCGTAGTTGGTCTACTATTCATGTTCGTCACGCTCATGTTACAAGGAATTGGGATGGGGAAAAATAGCATTGTGCTTTAGATTAGCGTCCTAGCTCAGTATGTTTTTCATCATTTAATGACATGACAAATTGTCGACAATCGAGTATTAATCATGCAAATCAAAACTGTTCGTTCATTTCGAACCTGCAACATATGGTTGAACCACTATACCTTTGGCGTTTTGACATACTTGTCGAAGGATAATTTCGTTTTTCTAGCCGATGCATTTGTGTAAATTTTCATTCGCGATTTCCTTTTCGCCGCGCTTGAGTGCGGATATTTCCCTATGGCGTTTCACTCAGTGACTTTTTGGTCCGAAATTTGTTCAAGTATCAACCAGATGCGCTAAACTTTCATACTGTGTGTGACAACACAAATTTTTTTTGAAGTAATACCTCCCTTAGGAAACCTAAGTGAACTAGATTAGTTAACGGTGGTGTGTACATTGAATAATGTTCAATATTTTCCTCTTGGGGATCCCCGCACAAAAGAAAAATTGATTCCGTTAACTTGTCATTTGCTTCTAGGCAGAACAAGAACGATAATCCACCCAAAATAACCAATTTCAATTATCGCGTGGTAATTAATTAATTAATTACATCTAGACCATGATCCGCTCGTTTACACCAGGTTCATTTAATTTATCTGCGCTTAGGTAAACGCAGACGGAATCCAGAAGCGCAACCTCGGTTTCCAGGATTCGAGATTATTCGGACGCAAATCTTGGAACCAGAAAAATTAACGCAAAAGCGCGTCGGTCTTCTTGGCTCCAAAGGACCTCAACCAAGACGTGAGACCCCCCCTCTTTTTCTGTTAGATATATATATAATATATTATATATTATATCAATGATATTATATTATATATATATATATTCTATATATATATATATACTATATATATGGTCGTGCGCCGAAATCGCGGAATTGCCGATTCCGCGGAGTCGGCAACACAGTTTGCCGATTCCGCGGAATGGGCATTTCGATTGCTGATTCCGCGGAATAGGCAACGATTTGCTGAAAATGTGGAACTCATTTCTACCACTGCCGATTCCGTAGATTCAGCAGCCGATTCCGTGGATTCGGCAGCTGATTCTGCGGAATCGGCAAGCTATGTTTTTACTGTATTTCAGCCTTTTTGTCCGTTATAAATTAGCGAGATTTTTATGTGAATTCACTTTAGATTTAATATCAGAAGTTCATTTTCACTGCATTTTCAAGTTGCCGAAATGCATGATTGATTTTCAAGTGGAATATTAACATTGTGGTCACAGGGAACGTGTCTCACACAACAGTCTATTAAAGGCTGTTGATTGCTTGTGATTATGCTTTCAATGCATTTTCAATTTGCCGAAATGCATGAAAGATTTTCAAGTGGAATATTAAAATTGTGGTCACAGGGAACGTGTCTCACACAAAAGACTATTAAAGGCTGTTGATTGCTTGTGATTATACATTTTACATCAGTGCTTGCAGAGACAGCATCATGGAAGTGAATGTAGCAAACCAACGGGCTCGGTTTCAAGAAACAGTGGCCTGCGAAAAGCTGTCTAAATTCACAGTGCCTAATCGAGAAGAATACACCTCAATGCTTGCAACCTTGTGTGGCAGTGAACGATCCAAATTATTCTACTATCTTCGGGAGAAATTTGCAGTCGTCGAAGTTGGCGGTGTCAAGAAAATCGTCAAGGTAAGCCTCTTTATTTCTCTTGCACTCTTTCACACACAATTTTTTGTCATCGATCGATGTTGTCGTTGGCACCATCAACATCATCAACAAAAACAACAACAGCATCATCCTTAGCAAAATCAGTTTCATTAGCTCTGTAAACTTGTTTCTTTTTATTCTTTCAGAGCCGAAAAAATGAAGCTGATCCACTTCACTACCTTGCCGTTCGGGACGAGCTCTTCGACATAATCTACGAAGCTCACGTGTCGACTGGTCATGGCGGTGAAAAAAAACCAAAAGATTTCTTGATGACAAATACGCAAACATACCAATGAAGATGGTGTCCCTCTTTTTGGCTGCATGCGAGACATGTCAAAGAAAGAAACCCTTACCGAACAAAGGAATTGTTGTAAAACCCATTCGGTCACGAAATTACTGTGACCGTGGTCAAGTTGACTTGATCAATATGGAATCAACACCAAGTGGAAATTTCGTACAGATATTAAATTACCAGGATCACTTCACCAAGTTCTTGGTACTGAAACCATTAACGAGTAAAAGGGCTGCCGAAGTGGCGTACCACCTCATAGATATATTCACATTCATGGGTGCGCCCAGCATTCTTCAGAGTGATAACGGTAGAGAATTTGTGGCGGATGTAGTCTCAGAAATGAAATCCATGTGGCCCAACCTGCAGCTAGTTCATGGGCGCGCGAGGCACCCACAAAGCCAGGGATCTGTGGAGCGGTCTAATGCTGATGTAAAGCAGATGCTTATTGCTTGGACAATCGATAACAATACAACGAATTGGGCAGATGGCCTACGTTTCGTGCAGTTCCAAAAGAATAGCTCATCACACAGAAACCTGCAAAACACGTCTCCATTTGAGATTTTATTCGGACAGAAACCAAGACTAGGATTGCAGAAAACGGTTTTACCTGCAGGCGTTCTCGCTCACATAACAACAGAGGAACAACTGGAGACGGCTCTCAGGGAGATCCATGGCATGGAAGCTGCTGATGAACCAGCTGTTGATGCCGGGGAACAAGATCAGGCTTGTGAGGAACAAGCTGTTGCTGCCGGTGAACAAGATCAGGTTGATGAAACTGGAGAAAGAGCTACAGGTATTGCAGATGTTTTCTCAAAGCACATCCAGATGATAAGGGCATGCAGTGACAAGGCTACAAGCGGACAAGAAAAGAGCAGAAAAGAAATGCTTGAAGCGAGCAGCGCCATTCTGCATCCTCTATCCGTGGGAGACTGCGTCTTACTCCCGGTTTCCGAATTCGATCGTGGACGACTAGACTGTAGAAATATTATTGGAGTGGTTTACGACATTACTGCCAGCGGAATGTACAAAGTTGCAACAAAACATGGAATGATCGAGGCAGCTTTCTCTAGAAATCAGCTGCAGAAGGCAGATAGTCAGCTGATGAGCCTTTCGGAAACGAGCGACATTATGCAGTCATTTCGCAAGATTGCATCCCTTCATTCTGCCACTGGGGGACAAGGATTTGCAAAGTGTTCTTGCACAGCAAAGTGCGATTCCAGGCGCTGTAGTTGCAGGAAGAGCGGAACATTGTGCCACTCCCATTGCCATCCTTGGAACGTAAAATGTAAGAACAAATAGTGACAAAAGGAAAGACTTCTTTTAGAATTCATGATTGTACCACTATTTATTTATGTCTGTACCGATTTATCTGGTTAATAAACCTATAGTGAATTCGCCCGACATTGTTTGTTCCATTTTGACCATCATCTTCATCAGCGAAAAATCTCGCTAATTTATAACGGACAAAACGGCTGAAATACAGTAAAAACATAGCTTGCCGATTCCGCAGAATCAGCTGCCGAATCCACGGAATCGGCTGCTGAATCTACGGAATCGGCAGTGGTAGAAATGAGTTCCACATTTTCAGCAAATCGTTGCCTATTCCGCGGAATCAGCAACGAAATGCCCATTCCGCGGAATCGGCAAATTGATTGCTGAATCCGCGGAATCGGCAATTCCGCGATTTCGGCACGACATATATATATATATATATATATATATATATATATTAATGAGCCGCTTCATTACAACATTTGCGCGGTACGTTCAACTTGGTTGTATTTTCCACGCTCTGCTAAAAATTATTACGCATTTTCGCTATTCTGTGAAATACTGTAAAATATACTAACTATTTTACTACCTTATAAAAAGCAAATCGTCTATTTTATTTCGTGCTGATTAATTACGCTTGTGATTAAATCAGTCTATATTCTTGCTGGTACATTATCTTTCTTATATCTCTCGCCGTACGATAAGTACAGTTATTGCTTGCCTCAACAGCAATTGCTGCAGAAAAGGGGCCAGGGGCATTGAGTGCACAGCGTGCAAGCGTTGGGCTCACCCTAGCTGCTCTGGTATACATAAATCTCACTATGGGATTTATGCAAAGTACCGCTGGTTACAGTGGTATTGCAGCTCCTGCCATAGGGCTGCCAGTGACGCTGCTTTTGTTATTGTAAAGCCTCAAAATAGTGAAATTTCGCCTAGCACGCCGAACGTCGTACCCACTCAAACCTATGCATCTGTTTTGAGCGCAAACCTGAGCCCGGGGACAACTGCAGTCAAGGCGGAAGTTCACAAAGTTAACCAGTTACACCATCCTCCCAAGGAGGCCAATGTACGGAGAACTTTGAAAAAACGTGCGAATAAAAAACTAGATTAGCTGCAGCCGAGGGGAAAGTCGAACAGGTTAGCCAGGTAACCCGTCCACCCAGGCATGCTGCCACTCCCAAGGTGGCCAATGTAGCTGGCACCTCCAAGAAGCGTACTAAGGCCTGTAAGGTTAGTACACGAAAACGGCAACATTCAATTGATGCCGGTTCGCCTATGCTGGAGCAAATTATTCAGGAATTAAATGGTTTGCGTCAGCAAATCGAATCACTGCACAGCAATTCTTCTGCTCCGAATTCTAGAACTAGAAATGTACTAGTTTTTAATCGAGCGGAACCTTATATTAAGGAATCTAAGTCTCGCAGAGATCTTGATCGTAGGTGTATAAACGATCTTCTCCGAATGGTGGATATGAAGCCTTTAACTTCCACAGTGCGAATACACCGAGTAGGAAGGTGGAGGATGGGTAACTGCCCTCGACCAATCCTGGTTGAATTTAATTATCAGGCGGATCGGGATGCATTCCTGGCTAGGGCTGAGTATATCGCAAACTCAACGCTAGATAAACTTTAGGTGAAGCCCGACAACCCTCCGTCCCGGATTCGGCAAAATGATTCTGATTCCAATAGGAGAAACTTAGCAATGAGAACATCGGTCATTCTTAACCCGGATGCAGCGCAAAACGCTATTCAATCACAGACGGGCATACCGAACAGCACTTTGCCACTAGTCTTGTTGTCCGGCCCAGATGACGTTGATTGTCTTAGCGCAATTGACGATGGCACCCGAGACGATGACTCCAGCAGTTGCTTCTCTTCTATGGATGCGGTCTCAATTGTCAGGCAACGGTCCGTTACGTTAACGCAAGAGGCTGCCGAAACTGATGCTCCTGCTCTAAGTAGCACGCCAAAAAACGTGTAGCTCCCTCGGGTGCTTCGACCGAGGGCCAAACAGGACTAGTTTCAGAAGCACGAATAACCAGTGCCCAAGTATTGTATGCAAATGTATGCAGCATCAGGAATAAGTGGGCTGAATTTTCTCTCTGCGTGGCTCAGTTACACCCAAGGGTTATTGCGCTTTCTGAGACCTGGCTGTCTGCGATTGATGAGGTGCCGGTACACATCAGTGAACAGTATCTCGTCATAAGATGCGATAGGCCGGGCGATAGGAGAGGCGGTGGCGTTGCACTGCTCTTGGAGTATGGTTTGCACAACATGGGTACAAGGATATCTCTAGCCATTGAAAACGTCCAAGTTGTTACGAGTATCCTGACTTGCTACAAGTCATCGCTCGCAATTGCTTGTGTCTACGTCACTCCCAGTGCATCCATACAGGAGTTTACACAGCTTATTGAGACACTCGACGGTTTGTTTCACTCAGCTCAGTGTACTTATCTTGGGTGATTTCAACCTCCCAGACATAGATTGGCCTGTCCCCACTGGTCTAGTCACACAGCAATCTGACACCTTTCTCGAATGGCTCCATAATCATGCGCTGCACCAGCATGTCAATGATCCTACAAGGTTTCGCCATGGATGCACTCCATCCACTCTTGACTTGGTATTGTCGTCCCAGCTAGAAGCCATTTGTCATTTAAAGTACCTACCGCCGCTCGGCAAAAGTGATCACGTAAAGATAAGCTTCGAAGCGATATTGCGTTTTCGCAAACCTTTCTCTCGTCCTAGACGCAATTTTAGGCGTGTAGACTGGGGTTTACTCTTGCAGTCTTCAAAATCTTCCCTTCAGTTATCTAGCGATTCAAATGTAAATGAAAACTGTGATAGAATTTCTAAGTATCTAAACGAGTTACAAGACAAACACGCTCCGCTGCAGAGTGTGAGAAGGCCACCCTGGTGGTCTCCTCGAGTCCGTAGGTCTACCCGTAAACGGGATCGTCGATAGCGGCAATATAAGCTATCCCTTACTTCTGGTTCTTGGGCCCGCTACAAAACCGCTCGGATTGCCTGTGTTAAATTACAACGTGTGCTCAAACAGCATTTTGAGTTATCTCTAGCTAGGGATGCTAAATCCAACCCGAAAAGGTTTTATAGCTACGCACAGTCAAAAGGAAAAACTAGGGAAAACATAGGGGATTTGAAACTGAAGGACGGAAAAGTTGCCGATACCGACCTGTATAAGGCGACTGCCTTCTCAGGGTTTTTCAGTAGCGTTCAACGACGGGATAATTCTTCAAACGCACCGTCAGGTCTGCTTAACCTGACACCTGGTGTCCATGTATTAGATGAGTTGTCCTTCAATGAGGCTGAGGTGTTTGACGCACTTATCCATGTTCGGGTCAACAAATCTGAGGGACTGGACGGCATCTACTCAATTATGCTTAAAATCTTGCCTCAGTGCTTGCCGAACCGTTTTGCCAGCTTTTTAATTCATGCCTGCAACTAGGAGTTGTTCCCAGTAAGTGGAGGGAAGCCATAGTCGTGCCAATACACAAAGGCGGTTGCAGGTCAACTGTTGGTAACTATAGACCGGTCAGCCTGACCAGCACCGTCTCGAAAGTAATGGAAACACTGCTGCGTGATAAAATCTGTCAGCATCTTTGTCGGCATTCTCTGTTGAGTATAACTCAGCATGGATTTCTTAAGGGTAGATCCTGTCTGACTAACCTCCTTAGCTTTCTCAATACTGCCACTAAAAGGATGGATGAAGGGAAGCCTGTCGAAGCCCTCTACCTAGACTTCAGTAAGGCTTTCGATTCCGTAAATCACCGCCTTCTAGAAATTAAGCTAGCAGCCAAAGGCATACGGGGTAGTCTACTTGCTTGGATAAAGGCCTTCCTTACAGGTAGGACATTCCAAGTGAGAGTAGGATGTACGCTGTCAAATCAAACCGACGTGATCAGTGGTGTACCCCAAGGTTCGGTACTTGGCCCTCTTCTATTCCTGATTTTCATCGATGACTTGTCCCCTGAATTGAAGTGCCCATGCTTCATTTTCGCGGACGATGTGAAATTCATCGGATCAACGGATGAAGAGACCTTGATGCACGACCTTGAGCGGGTCATAAACTGGTCATACCAGTGGGATCTCCCAATGAACCTAAATAAGAGCCAACTCTTGTCAACACTGGTTGATAAGATTTCGGTCCAGGTGGCGGGGAATTCCCTCAGTGTTAACGCCACACAGTGTTAAGGATTTGGGTGTACTGGTTAGGGCTGACTTCAAATGGGAGGACCAATGTGCCGCTGCGGCTCAGCGTGCACGCAAGGTACTTTTTCGGCTGAAATCAGTGCTATCGAGCAGAAAACCCGATGTATTCCTGCCACTGTACAAGGCATTAGTTCGGCCGCATCTTGAATACTGTGTTCAGGCGTGGTGTCCTCACTACAAAAAGGACATCCTTCGAATTGAAAGTGTACAGCGCCTCGCAACTCGCATGATTGAAGGTCAGCGAGGGAAACCGTACGCTGTGCGCCTAATGTCTCTCGATCTTTTCTCCCTTAGGCGCCGTCGTTTAAGAGGTGACTTAATAGAAACCTTTAAGATCTTGAAGGGTTTGATTGGCGTGCAAATGAACGACTTCTTTACCTTGAGTCCCGAGCTGGGCACCCGGGGCCACTCACTTAAAATTGCTAAGAAACGATGTCGGCTAGACTCCAGGAAACACTTTTTCAGCCTTAGGGTTGTTAACTTCTGGAACATTCTTTCAGAAGAACTTATATCCTGCAGTACCGTGTCTAGTTTTAAGCAGGGGTTGGACCGCAACTGGGGTAAGTTGTTTCCTGAATACTCGCCTTAATTGCTTTACAAGCTTAGGTTTTTCATCTTTTAGCGTTATCCCGTAAATATAGTGAGGGCTAGAGTTCTCTGTGTTTTTATATTTTTTATTATACACAATGCTACTTCAGCTAACCTCTCACCGTGCTGGTAAAGAGAAACTGCTTTTTCTTTTTCCAGCATCGGCTATAACGCGGTGCTTCCTAAGTTCAACCCGGATAATCTCTTGGATTCGCGATCGGCGAAGATTTTAAACAGACAAAAAGAATATACGTTTTGGCAGTGGTGGGTGCTTCTCTGCAGCTTTCCATCGAAAGAAATTCTGGACGCTCGATTGGCTTGTTAGCCACATACTGTCGTGTGCAAACTAAACTGAACTGAACTAAACTCACACGTAAGAGATATTAACTCTATTTTTATTCACATGCAAATGTTTTCTCATTACTATCTAACTGAAATTCATTTTTTTTCTTTCCGAAATTATTTTTTTCTAAATTTCAAGTGGAAAATTATATTTGTACAAAGCCGCAACATATAATCCTTTCTCGTTTGTTAGTTATAGTCTTTATTATGCCAAGTAAACTAGTACGACCATTTAAGAAAGTAAGAAATAAATATCATAATAGCGTGGTGCTAACATCCCCTTCATTTACACATCACCACACTTTTCTTGCTGTCTTCGTCAAATGAAGACCGCGAGTCCAAATAATGAGTTATATGACGAAGCATTACATAATTAATGTTATACACTATACACAATTTGTATATTTTTAAGGGTTATCACTGTTCCATATCAAAATTAAGAAAAATGTAAAAGTGTATGTCACGTTTTACGAATATCTTTGATTTTCTACATTTCTAAATTTGTCCCATGAATCGAGGATGAATTTCGGTCAAATTAGTATATGAACACAAAAACATCGATCATGGTTTCTTGAGAAATGATTGTTTATATAATCATGGGGTTTGCTCTAATTTTAAATGAAGAAAACCATAGAATGCCAATACGTTTTGCATTTCTACTTTTGAACTTTTTTAGAATTTATTACTAATAATTAAAAAATATATTACTTACTATCTGAATGGTTTGGCCTTGGCGCTCGGTATTATGTGGAATCAATTTTTGGCTTGGTAACGGTCCACCAGTCTCTTTGCATACCAACGTTGTGGGATCCTCCGCGATAGCAACTTCGTCAAGACTTGCATTAGTGAGAACGAAAGGCCTCGGTACTAAAGTTTTGATATACGCATTTTGAATGGCCCAACCGTTTTCGTTTGAATAGTTGCATTGCACCATTGCGGAATAGCCCATATTTAAGTTGCCCACCAAGAGTGTCTATCCCAAAAATTGTTGAATATGTGTCGGGGGGTTTGAAAAAATGAATGAATATATATGTATTATATTTAAAGTAATATTGTATTTTTCGCTTATATTGTATGGTGTATATGCTCATCTAAGAAATAAGCATATGAGAACGTTTAATTCTGATTATAAAAATATGGTAATTCGAGTAAAATAACATAGCTTTATTTAAAAGAAAAACAATTTTTTCAAACATTCAATCACAAGCATATGCAGTAGGTTGTTCTGAGAACTTTATATCCAACTTCCGTGTAAGTGTGGCCATGAATTTCTTCGCAAAGTTTCATTCGATCAACTTAATCTTAATGAGCCTACTCGGTGACTTTAAAGTAGAATACAATGATTAAATGACCATTGTAGATAACACATTAATTTGAAACTAAGAATCCGATCAGATTAAAATATAACAATTAAAAATGTGCCAACTAAATATTAAACAGAGAAAACAATAAAAATGTGTTGATGATGTATACCTTATAATAGACTTCTTTTACGAGTGGTCACATTATCAAGCCAACCATGATTTATTGGAGCAAGCCTTTATTATTCTAAGGCAAGCAGGGCATTTCGTAATTTGGTTCACGACTGGTGTCAGAATGGACTATCTCTGTCATTCAAATGTAGAGCCACACTTTAAGCTGTATTATTCTGTTTGCGAAAGTTCGACCATGCGTGAATAGCACATTAAGCTTCTCGCAGTTTTTGAAAAGCGATATCACCGCAGAATTTTGGTGAGTTAGCATTCACAATGATGCTCATCGAAAAAATACTTTTAGTTAATGTAGCGAAGCATATCAACATGAATAGGTTACGCTGGTTAGGATAGGTTTTACGGATTCCGTACCACCGACGGAACGGATTATTTTTGAGACGCCACATCCCGATTGTCATAAATCTCCTGTTAGCCAAACGGTCACCTCTCACGATCAGCTTGAAACCCTTAATAATATCCTCGTCAACCCGCATTTCGTTTCTTATGCTAAGATTCGTGAGAGCAGATGTCGCAGTGAATAATTATTCTCCAGATTATGTCCAGAAACAGTGTTTTGTTGCAATCTAACATTGAGCATTTGCTTAAACATGTATGTTGTTATTACGCATGTCAGTAAAAGTCGCAAGAACACTGTTATGTTAATATTACTATCCTCGTTACGAAACTTCAATCGAAGCTTGAATTTCTAGGTTCGAATAATAAAACTAAATCTACACAATTTTGCACAACAACAGATACAGAGCGACCACCTATTGGTAATCAAAATCTTGCATCCAGAAATACATCCTCTACAAAAGGTTTCGAAATAACAATGACCATAATAAAAACGAAAACATTTAAATGGATTTAACCATTCTGCATTTTCGATTGCATATACATATAGCATACATACATACATTGCAAACATTGCATACTTACACATATACACACCATCATGTGCTCGGAATCTGTTGAGGTTTTCGCTCCTAAACTCGATGAATATATGACGACTGGCCCTAATGTTATTTGGAAGATTATATATTTTTACTTGATATGCCTTATCATCCTATAGGTATTGTTCAGCTTTCTGTTTTTGCACAATGAATTATTGTGTTTCAATTTATGTGTTCGAAAGCGTTGGTCCTACGTTTTGAGTGGTTTGTGCACAATTTTCTATAAAATCCCTGTCTATCTAACTCCTACCCGTCCGGATCTCTTTAGATTTCATGGGGCTGATACTGATGGTGTGAGAAATGTTTAGGTTTCATTAGACTGGGAAGCCCCAGTCGATGATGTGCCATTTAGCAACAGTGTACTTTCATCATTAGGTGCATGGGGTTTAGGAATCAACTGATCAGCATACTGCATTATTCCGCACCGGCGAAACGAATTACTAAACAGCAAAGGTCAGTTCTGACACTGTGAACTTTGAGTGTTGATGCTTTCAGGATTTGATGACAAGATCTCGAATATCAGAGGCGTAAGAAAAGCAGCTGTGATTAGCATTGAGCTAGAAAGGCTGAATGTGTACGTGGTTTTACTGCAATGAATGAGATTACAAGACACTGGTATACTAACAAAACGTGATTAAACTTTTTTTGAAAGGAAAGGGTTCTGATGTGCCTGAAGTTGGATTTTCTGTGCGAAACAGCCGAGTAAAAGCTGCAAAACCGAGCAGCTACCGGAGCGAACGGATTTGGACTCTAAATACGAAATGCATTACTGGTACTATTACGTTGCTCGACGTTTGTGCACCGACGCTCTGTGCGACGCCTGCTGAAAGAGACGCTTTTTATCATAACCTCACAATAGTCCTCTAAAACGTGCTACAAATAAAAGGTGTAGTGGTATTGGGTGATTTTCATTCCAGAGTTGGTGCAGATTTCGGGTCTTGGCAATGTGCCGCGATTTAAGTAAACGTAGCTCTTGACCCCTCAATTGGAGGCAATGTGTAATATGTTATCCACCAGCTGGGGAGGAGACGATACAGCTTTCTACTGTTGTACGCAGATCTCGCCGCAAGGGTGCAAATGACCCCAACGTCTGAGTTCTGCCTATCGTTGCAAGCGCTACAAGATAGATTGTTCCTCCAGAATCGGAATGTTTGTTCATTCGAGAGTTTATAGAACATGTAAATTCATGCGATTGTGATTTATGTTGAAGAACGACATCGACCGAAGTAGGGCCAGAACAATGTAAAACCTAAACTCGTGAACCAGCATAATAATGATATATAAATATCATTTGAAATTAAATATGAATTGCTTGTACTATTTAAATATTTACTACAGCATAATGATAAAAACAAATTTGAAGATACTTAAATAAATGGTGAACGTTAAACGAAATTAATATATTGGTAATCAATCACTCACATTATCCTTCGTTAGTTGTAAATTTTCATCGTTCATAGAAAGCTTTTCACCGTTTTTTAGCCAGCTAACGGTGCCTGTAGGGACGGTTCGTACTTCATCGATGTAACAATAAACCGATGCCTTATGATCCATAAGAACTTCAGTATTCGAAGGAATTGTAAGAATTGCTGGCTTGCCTGCATTACGGTAAAACGATATTTAGGCAAACTGCTAATCTATTTGAAAGATAAATAACTCCCGATTGCATTTAACATTCTGTATTGGTATCAATGTGGTTGAAAATTGAACACAAACAACAGGTCTGAAAATATCCGATCGCCGTTATTCGACTAAATTGAACAGTTTTTATAAATATAATCCACAACTTTGAATAGAAAACATAATCATAGTTTTTGTGCAGCCGATATGGAATGATATTTGCAGAAATACGCTTACTAAAATACGCCAGAATGTTTTAGATAATAACTGCACGTCTTCGAAGTAGCGTATTACTATTGTGTACTAAGCTATGAGTCAGAATTTGAAGCTACGAAAGAGCATCACCATACCATAACCACCGAGTTAGCGAGTACTATTCACCACTAAGAAGGATTGACATAGAATTCTAGTCTAGATTTGGAATGTTTCGTTATTCAACGCTTGCGAGTGGCGTTTGACCTCAAAAATGTAATAAGCCAAGGTATTGAAAACAAATTATCGCTGAGGCGGTTGAAATAAAAAGTTTTCGTTAGAATATTTTCACCTATATTTCTGGATTAAAATTCCCACAATATGCAGCCCACGAACATTTAGACACATGAAACATTGTGCGTGCACTGATTAGCCATACAGGTAAATACGCCACCCGACTTTGATGAAAACCATCTACAATCCATATCATTATTATTTTTTTTACAAAATGTGATTGAGTGCGTCACTTGAATTTTTAATAGCTAGTCTATCTTAACAAGCTCAGTGCATATAATGGTTTCGGAACTATCTAAAAATATTTGCATTTGTCTTGCTTAATCCCATATCCGCCTTATTCCTTTTCATGAAAATATTTTGGTCTAAAACGCTTCTATGTCAAAACTCGATAGTCTGAAATAAACATATTGTTCAAACTTGGAAGCGATTTAATTTTTCGATGAATTTTGCAATGTGTCGTTTTTGATAATCATACAGTTATCTATCGAAGCGCATTGCGAAAATAAAATTTGTGTTTTGAAAGTAATATTTTGCTTAAAAATTATTTAAAATTAATTGGATGCAAAGTAGAATAACATTTGACAACTCACTTTGTACATTTAAAATGTAATAGTCTGAATTTTTCTGTAGTTTACCATGTGGGTGCGGTGCTTCACATCTATATGTTCCAGCATGCTGTAGTTGGATGTTGCTGATGTACAAATCAGCTCCTTTTTGTTTTAAAGTTATTCCGGGCAATCGAGTCTGAAGTTAGAAGAAAAATCTCACATCTATCGTTCGAAATACATTTTGTGATTAGCAGAATTACCGTCGAAAACGTTTGTGCAAAATTCAATGCTAGCGGATACAGTAGCATAGCCTTAATGTAATAGAGCTGATTTAATCGCGCGAATGAATTGTTATACGATAATCCATTAAATTGTCTGTTTCACAACATTGACATTTTTATCATTTATTTTAATTTCTAACCAAATTCTGTTTATTAATATTGTGTAAGATGCTTGAAGTGTTCACTGTATAATCAATGCGATAAATTTGATACTGAATTATTGCAAATCTTACTTGTTCAATCGCGACCGTTTTGGCCTTATCTTCTACGGAGGTAAACGTCCATTTGTACGTAGGCAAAGGATTTCCGAGCGATACGCAAACCAAAATTATGGATTCCCCGACCAACAGTTTGTTGGTGCTTCTTGGAGTATAAATATTTTCTAAAATACGGGACAACTGAGCTTTCAAATTGCAAGTATTCGAATGAATACCACAGCTATATAACTGATGATTAGTGATCAGAAATGTCATAATATATTATTGTAAACATTATATTCAATAACCCAGCATGACATAAAACTGTGGATAAATATTACAACTTGTTCAATCAATAAAATTTATATAACACTGATTCATCGTTATTCGGCTAGCAAATTGTAAACCTTCACAAAATAATGATTTGCTAAGTGAATGTTATAGACCATATGACTATAAAATAGTACAACCGTTACCATATATTACGACGTATTTCTACGTGACAATTATTTAACTGAACTTGTTGAATGTCTTAAGGCGATATCGATCAATAAATTATCAGGAATCAACGAGGAAATAACTAGGAAACTTAAAATTATCGCGCTCAGAGTGATCTGATTCTGGTATTATGTACATTCCATGCAACGCTAACTGCGGCATATCGATTAAAAATATGTGATAATTGAGTTGACGAATTTGTGATACAAAGGATTTTCAGTATGCACCATGAATATTCTACATCTCACTTAAAAAAGAGCCATAAGATCTATTGTTATCATCATCATCATCATCATCATTGACAGAGACATCATTTTAGCGGGAGCATTTACCGGTTGCTTAAATGCTAATTAATCTCAAAATATTTCAATCATGAAAGATGTCGGTCGGCGCGACGTAAATAGCTACGGATTCTATGAAACTTGAGCACAGGAAACGTGGATGGGTGTGTACACCTTGTATACAATCAAGTTTCGTGAACGAGTAGAAAAACGTCAGCACGACAATTTCCTTGATGCTTTCACTGGCATGCATCACCGTTATATTTTCACATGGATAAGGGATATCCAATCATAATTATCAATCATCACTTTATGCACATGACTGTGTGGTTGTCTTTAAACCAATAAAGTCTACTCATGGAGACATTTTCCATGATTAGCGAAACCTACTTTTCAGAATACATGTTTCAATTGTGTCTGTAACAGAATATGATAAGGACTTACGGTCTATTTTCAGCGTAGTCTGGTTCGCGATGGCTGTTCCAAATGGACCCGTCACACTGCATACATAATCACCTTCTTCCATTGGCTTATTTCCAGGACTTGTGTAGACATACGTATTAGTCCCTGATGGATGCGTTTGAGGTGGAACGGAATTCGGGATAAATTGCAAATTATTCAGTTGAATCCAACCTTGTGTAAGTGCACTGTAAATGAAGTATTTGTGTAAGAATTAAAATGTAATATAATTGACACATGAAAATTTATTTGTTTTTGGATGGGGACGTACTATTTTTCCAAGTCATTCTCATGACGAATATTTTATACTGAACTGAATTTCTTGAAAATTAGTAGCTGTGATTTGAAGTGCAATATTTCTGAAACACTTGTAAAATCGCGGGTGGTATCATAGTCGGTTTGCGTTCTCTAAAAAATAGTATTGACAGCAGGCCAAGTATACGCCAATCATAAAACTGTGTAGAAATATGAAGTGCCGCTCACAGACGCCTAAGTTTTGCTCAGTCAATTTGTTAAGTCATGAGTTGCCCGAACATATACTACTCTCCATACTTGATGAACATAAAAACAACTGGATCTGCACGGAACTGCATGCAAAATCGGACATTTGGTTCAACCAAATTATTTGAAACCATTTAAATATATATGGATGTAGGAAATTGAATAGTTTCGAAATGCCAAACGTATCCAACGGTGGAGTACGGCGGATTTAAATTTTGTTCACGCTTTCTCAAATGCTCAAGACGTGCAGATTACAAAATATAATTCAGTTTATCGCTCAGTATGATAAATGTTTTCTGTATTACTAACTAAAATCCAGTTGTCTGGTAGACTTTGATTTTTGTGTCTCGAAAGGACGAAACTCTGCCTAAAAATGCGTCAGAAAATTCGCACTTTTATTAAAGAGCGAAGTACACATTTAATCTGTTTTCCTGAGTGAGATTAAAAAATATTGGTGCTGCAGAATACCGCAAGTTTTGCTTACATTTCCTGAATAGATAATTTATTAGTAATATAAATTGTCCAAACGACATTTGGAGATCTAAAACCTCAAATCCTTACTCACCTAACGTCTCCCCTGTACTTAATCGTACACTTCAATTGCGGTACATCACCTTCTTTGATATAAATGACGTCCGTCGGAACAAACTCAATGATGTTCTCAGCTGAAAGTTTGATGAACAAGAGGTATTTGAAAATGATAAGTATCATTGAAACAAAAATAAATTCGTTGACATGCCTGGTCTCGAATCAATGTATAAACTGCTTTTACTATGAGCAAATATAATGAACAATAGCTCAAATATACAATTATCAAATGATAAATCCAGTGCAATGGTAAGAAAATCAGTTGTAAGTTTATCGTCGTAGCATTCGGCTAAAACCATAAAACATTGCTCAAACCTGGAAGATTTTTTATTTGACCTTACAAGATGTACTACAGTTATTTTCTTTAATTTTATATTCTTTCATTGCAATAATAATTACTCGAGCATCTATAAGAGACTTGGTTTTTACATAAGATATATATATACATATAAATGTTGACGCTGATTTTAAAATGAATAATTGGATTAATTGAAATAATTTTGCAAACTAAGTGTTTAATTCATTTGCAAATTTTGCTGGATAAACAAATTCGCTGATTTGAAAACTCACGAAATCATATCAACATTCTAACAGTTGCTTTTTCAAGTAAAATTTACTTTAGAAAATTATAAATAAGGGCGCTGGTAAATATGATGCAGCAATCTCCAAGAGATCATCATAGGAGTAATAATTGAAAATTGGAAGAAACCTGTGCTATAATTTGAATGTTTAAATGAAATTATCTAAGAGTAACTATTTATACCTTTATTAAAAAATGAATACATATTAACTTGGTCATACAAAAGCGCCTTGAGTGATTGTGTGTTTGAACACCGTTGTTCGTTGTTCGAAGCCAATGTATCAATTGCATTCAAGTATAACATTGTTTACCACTTATCCTCTGATTCATAGCTCACTGAACCATATATTACTGTCTCAACCTGAAGATGGCAAACAGCCAGAAACATGTATTGGCGTATTAGTCCGGGCGGATGTGAGCAACACATCACTTTGGTCATCCATAAGCGCCTTGAGTGCTTGACCACGAATCACTATGTGATTCTGTGTTTGAAATCCGTGGTTCATTGTGCGAACTATATGTAACATTGACATTCATGTATAACATTGTTAACCACTTATAGACTATGTCAAGTCTCACAAAAACGTATCTTACTGTCTCCACCTGATGACGGTAGTGGTGTTCAAGTGTGGAGGATGTGAGCAGCACATTACTTCGTTCACATGGTTTGAGCTGCACTAATTGAAAGTCGTGTAAAAAAATCATGATGCATAATTGGAAGTAAACGTGATTAGGTAAAATGTGCGAACGAATCATGTTATGAATAATCCTTCTTAACTGTGGAATCGAACATCATTTCGTATAAATAACGAAACTACAGTTTTTGTAAAGACGTAGAAAAATGATGAGATCAGTTGTTATGTATGATTAATATCCTGTGTGATGAAGAGGCTATACCGCTGAACGTTTGGTGATTCAACTGAGAACAAGAGCTTGAACTCTCAGATATCAGCATTTGAGTGATGCTAATTATAATTAGTATTTTTGATGCCTACCAATTTTTCCAACTATAAGGCACCTCGGAATAACGTAAGACATTTCAATGACATATTTCAGCAAAAATAAAATGAACATGTATTTAGTATTTAGCTACAATAAATCGCCTGTTTCATTCAGGATGCAATTTTGCTAGATGTGGTTTTCATGAAATCGATTCTCGGTTATTAGATATAAGAAAGATAAAAAAATAAACACTCCTTCCCAAAGCACGAATTGTGAGAGATTTCAACGTTTCCGATTAAGGTTTTAATCAGTTCATATGGTGATAAAATTACTCGCTTACTTGGATGAACGACCGTAATATCGAAGGCAATGATATTTTTCGTTTGCAGGCAAAATGAAACCAAGATAAACCACCTTATTGCAACCATTTTGATAAATAAATGTACAAGGTTTAAACTACCAACGTATAAATAGCCATCAGACAAGTATTGGAATGTGTTTTGCAGAAATAATCACACGTTCTAATCAATATTTGATGATTGTAATAAAAGTATGGAACAAAAATATCTTTAAAAAAACACAACTATACCTTTTTTTACCATCATACCGCTATTTCAAGGATCGGTAAATCTGATCTCACTGTCCGCTGGTGATGACGGTAAACAGTCAGAAACCATTAGTGGAGTATGAAAAGGGGGTGTGAACAACAAACTATATTGCTAGATTATAAGAGTCTTGATTGCCAAACGATTTATTACTTTTGATTCTGTATTTGAACATCTTTGCTCTTTGTAACAAATATATATAACAGTGGCGTAGAAGAATACATTCGTTTATAAAAATACAACTGTTTCTACGATCGGTGAATCCGATCTTACTGTATGCAGATGATGACACCAAACAGCCTGAAATCGGTAGTGATGTGTAAGCGATGGGGATGTCATCACGAAAATATATTGTAGACCTTATTTTGTTTTGAACCAAGAGAAATGCAATTTATCTAGGAAGACTGCGCGATTTTAATTTTAATTTGCATATATATATATGGATGTGAACGGAAATCATAGGTAATCCATTCAATCGGGCTCAATTGGCATCTTTAGCTACTCGTTCGGTATACCGGATGACCATGATTGCGCTAATACACCAGTGGACGAACGCTACTAAAGATGGTACATCATGTAAACTCAGTGGCTACGTCTCGCATCCATGAAGCAGTGCCACGCTGATTGTTGCTCGATAAACACGTATCATTTTTAGGCTTATTCCGTGCCTTCACCAAAGGGTGCCTCTTAACTGCAAATACATATTGCACGCACGACCGTCTCTTAACTTTACTTCAACTTTCGCCTTTTGGGCAACATACTTGAACCGATTTATTTTAATACCGGAACGTACTCCATCCGTAAACACTGAACGTTAAGTTGCTGCATGCCTGATGTAAGGGTATAAATAATTGCCTTTGATTTTGCTACGTATATGTAGATGCCGACCTTTGCAGCAGTGCTACCAATGCGGTTTAAAATCCTGTTCAGCATTTCGGCATTTTACCGTAGTTGAGCTAGAATATCCAGAGATCTGTTAAAACGTGAACCCCATGATAGTGGTCCAATACCTGTTTCATAATCCAGTCTACTAAATAGTTCAACAGAACGGACAACGTTACGTGACTCCTGTGTGTAAATTAAATGCGGGTGATTCTTCACGGTAGACGCAAACCGGAGCGCTTGTAAATTGTCATAGGCTCCAATTAAGATAGAGAGCTTCAAGGGATCCCATCCGTTATCTTGATGTCCCATAAACAACCACGGTCTGGCCTACGCCTACGAACCTGGGGCGAAACACAACTTGGTTGACACTAATGCGCATATTTCGTACTGCGGAGAACCGATTAAGCGGTATCGTCGCCAGCACTTTAGCTGTGATATAGATAAGTCGTATTGCGTGGTAGATCCAACACAGATATCTATCAACATTCGGGTATGGTAGGATGCTAAACACCCCCCAGTCTGATGGAAAAACATCCGTCTCTCAAGTCGAACTAAAGAGTTGGTGAAGTAAAGATATTAATGTGACAGCAAAGGATTTTCAAGTTCTAACGGAAATTCAATCATTAGCTTTAGATTAACCGTCCTTCATTCATTGCAAATCGCACGAGTTATCGTACTCTGGTGAAGTATCGCAGTTGATAGGGTAGCTGTAGCTTGGTACCGAGCCAGTTATTACTCTACCGAGAGCTTGTAGCAGACCAGTGTCTCTCCACATTTATTATTATACACTTTTATTTATTCCATCTTATGCTAACTTGTTATTCAAAAGTCTATTTGCATCAAGTCTATATTGATTGAACTACGTCGCCCGGCCAGAGACCTTGACCAGTTAAAAAAATCATATCGCGCAACATATAAAAACAAGTGCATACTAAGAGCAAAGTACAAAATAAAGTCGAACAACAGTAGTGCCCTTTCTCTCTATTATATTTCTGATTTGATTGTACTGTATAAGGCCTTCACTCCAGAAAAAATAAGATTCGGAATACCAGCGTTGTTCTGTGCGCCAAGACGATGGGTTTCAAAAGACAAAGCAGTCGCTAGAACACGACTAGGGACAAACCAAAAGCTGACTGGCAGTTTAGTAGCTGAATAAAATGTTACACTCAAATATCTATTTAGTAATTAAGGTCAAATATAAGCTATCCCGTTGAGTTTCAACGGTTGTGCTGAAATTGCAGCTTCCAGATGCGCTGCGAATCTGGCGAAGATGTTTTCCACAGTCTGCCATGCGCACTGCATCATTTTCCACCCAGTATAGCTCACGATTCTAAAAGGCGGATCGTGTGACAGCTCTCCTAAAAAGGCAATAATCAGAAGCAGCATTCATTCAAGCAGCTTTATCTAGGACATAGAGCTCGATGGACGTTTGAGAGATGCAGCCTAGCCGGTGTCGAGTTACGGTGCCTAGGTTTTTCAATTTTCATTTTTCTCCGTTTAGCTTTCAGCATTAATCACGGTTCGTCAACCGGGGCAATACCCGCACCCAACATCTCAGCATTATGATAAATGTATTTCATACGTTGGTTCGAGTTTCCTGAGGCTGCCAAGTTTAAACGTCTTCTACGTGTTTGCATTTGGCGGTTTAACAGGCAAAATCGGAAGTACGCACGAACCTGATTGTGATCTGTGACTGTTGCATTTCCAGTTATATCTCCACGACATGACATACAGTCCATCATCGAGGATATTCAGTTTGCGCGATTCAAAATAGAAATAATCTAATTCGACGTTCAGTCGTCATTTTAGTACCATCTAATAAATTGTTTCTTAGAGCGCTGGAATTTCGTGTGGCAAAAACACGAGTGATCCTCGGCCGCAAACTAGATAAATCGATTACCGTTATCGCAATGCTTACCTATGCAGAATATTTCGAAGATTTGGCTTTTCGCAACATATACTGGTCAGGTACGTGTGTTACAATTGCCGGCCACAAACAATCTGTTTTTTCAGTTACTCTGTCAACAACAGACTGAAGTATTTTGGTTGGCAAATAAAGATGGCACCTTCAGCGGAACGATAGTAATATTGCAAGAAAGCTCAATCTGGCGGACAAGTGAAATTCTTAGTTAATGAGGCGCATATAATATAAGTGCTTCCTTGGCATAATCACTGAGGGCAATCCATACTCAGTGCTGACCAGATCCATCCATTCCACTATAAAGTAGCCCGTATGTACGATCGACTCCGGCGACGTTAAACAGTATGTTAAAATGCCTGAGAAGGCAAACCTCAGTGAGACAAGCAACGTCTACCCATGAGTCTAAGAGAGAACGCATCATGATAGATTGAATATCGATATCCAGCAGCGTCCTTGAGTTCATTTATCGCAGATGAAAATATTCAGGTAGTTTTATAGCTCCAGCTTGCTCAAGTTTCAACTTATCGCTCGGAAAACAAACGGAGTTTTGCGTCTCCTGAATGTTGTACCAGTGTCCCGAAATATATATTGACAAGTTTCAATAAGGTTTCTTGAAATAGTATGTAAGCGTTGACCTCAGCTTCACCTACTAGTCAACAGGGAGTTGAAAGAAAAGACATATACCTACGGCATTCTCTCCGGAGATTTACCAGTTTTTTTATCGAAGCCTTTTACGCAACCGGGTAATCCTGGCTCATATTACAATTCGTTTCTAAATTATCTCAATTCGAAGATTTACGAAAACTCGATTTTTGTACCACACAAATGCAGCTACAACAACCAGTTTGTTATTCGGAGTAGAACGAAGAAATGGTTAGCTGTTAAGCGAGAGTCTTGGTTAACTCATAAGAAGTTTGGTACGGAAGAAACTTGGAAACGATTCTGTAAGATACGGAATCAAGTCACTACTCTTGTAAGAGAAGATCGCATGCAATTCCAATGGAACTTGCTTAAGAAAATGGAAAAGAATCCTAAGCTTCTCTACAAGATAGTAAATGAACGATCAAAGATCAAACCAGGTGTATTCTCTGTACTAACACCTCATGGATTGACCCACACTGCCCAAGATACCGCCGCCGCTTTAGCAACGTTTTACTCATTTGTCTTCAATCCCAAGCGTTGTATACCATATCAACTTTCATCAAGTTCACCACATTTCGAATTATTAAGTGAAATGACTATCAACGAATACATGGTTGTGCGGGAACTTTGTCGACTAAACGAAAAGAAGTCCCCTGGCGCAGACAAAATTACCCCCGCCGTACTTCGCAGGTATCGCGTTGCTTTGACTGCTCCTCTCACTCGCATATTCAATCTCAGCTTAAATGAAGGAAAAATACCACCGCAATAGAAAGCCGGGATGATAACTCCTATTTATAAAGGCGGTAGCCGTTCAGACACAGCAAACTATAGACCGGTAACGTTACTTCCGGTGATCTCCAAATTAATGGAACGCATTGTGACTGCGCGCATGAGAGAACATTTTGAAAACCAAAATATTTTGACTGCAGCACAACACGGTTTTCGAAGAAGTCGTTGCTGTTTATCTAACCTTACCACGTTCGAGGATTGGACCAAGGCACTAGACGAAGGTGAGGCTGTACATGCTTGCTACATCGATATTTCCAAAGCTTTCGACAGAGTCAACCATGACATCTTAATTAAAAAGCTAGAATCCTATGGAATAACGGGAATATTGCTGAATTGGATAAGGGACTATCTTACTGATAGACACGTCCAAGTTCGCGTTGGCAGCACCTTATCGAGAAAAATAGACGTCACGAGTGGAGTTCCGCAAGGATCGGTGCTTGGACCTCTTTTATTCTTGGTGTATATGAACGATATAGTAGAGGATATTGGATGCAACATGATACTATTTTTTTCAAGATTCAAGATTCAAGATTCAAGATTTATGGTTAAAAAAGCAAATTGCTGTACAATACCATAGGATATACGTATAAAAAATTATAAATAAAAAAATCGTTACTTGTATGATCATATCCATGTTCTTCATAGTTGGAGCAAAAATAATCCTCAATG
>JACCGJ010013512.1:0-28714 GCA_013407085.1 Atriophallophorus winterbourni
TGCCGGTGCACCATACAATGTCCTTGGATAGGACAAGGGGCAGTGACTTTTGGAGCGGCGAGTCACATCCGCCGCGTCGTGATGTCATCATTGGATTTTTGTGGTGAGAACGCTCAGACACCCTCAGACACCACCGCCGGACCTTTCGCTGAGCTCGGAGAACTGAGCCCACCCAGCTGGCACCACGTGGAGGTATTTCAGCTAGCCAGCCAGCCTCGTAATGAGGTAAACACTAGAAAATTTGACTCTCAGTCAAATTTACTTGCAACTGTCGTGTCGAGTCTCGCTAAGCTATCCAAGGATCTGGAGCAGGTTAAATCGGCTCGTCAGGGAATACGAGATAAATCTCGTAACATCCTGGTGCTTAATCAGGATGAACCCTATATATGCGAAGCCAAAACGCGTAAGTCACTCGACCGGAGTTGTATAAGAAATCTGCTCCGTAAGGTTGGTATGCGCCCAGATACGCCACTAAAGCGTGTTCATCGTGTTGGCGTGTGGAAGGGTGCCAAAAGTGAGTCTAGCCACTCTCCAAGACCACTTTTAGTTGAATTTCTCTTGCAGTCTGAGCGTGACCGGTTCTTTGCTAGTTACATTGTTCTAAATGAAACTAACAAAGGGAGACATGTTGTCGTGCCCGACGACAAGAAGGAATCCAACAGGCCAAAGAATTCATGTTATGATGTAAATTGTAACAGAATGCGCTGTTGTAATGTGTTGCTCACATCCCCATCCCTTACACTGCGCTGTTCTTAAGAAAAGGATGGCTCTTTGTCGAGTATGGATATCACGGATGGATCTGGGGATGAAAACGATAATCACCGTATTGTCCCTGAAATTCCACAGCTCGTGATTAGTGACCTCCAAGGTACCGCAGAACTTCAGGCCGCGCAAGGCGAATCCACTCTCTTAAGCAGCACATCAAAAAACGTGCTGACTCCTCGGGTATTACGCCCGAAGATCAACCTGGACTAAGTGTGAATATATCGCGAGACACCGTCGCCACAGTGATATACGGAAACTCATGTAGTATCCGAAATAAGTGATCTGAACTCTCCATCCTAGCGCATGAGTTACGACCGCATGTAATAGCACTGTCCGAAACCTGGCTATCTGAAACAGACCATATTCCTGAATCAATTTGTCGTAGTTATTCTATGGTCAGATGTGATAGACCAGGTGAACTAAACGGGGGCGGAGTCGCTATATTTCTCAGACTAGGTCTTCGAACTTCAGAAACGAGCGTTAGGCTTAGCACGCACAACGTCCAACTTAGCTCATGTATCATTCAATCTTACAAGCAATCAATGATAATAGCATGCGTTTATATGAGCCCGCAAGCAGGACCTCGGGACTTGCAAAATTTGCTTAGCAATCTCAGTTTGCTGCACACGCTTGGGTCCCAGGTTCTTATAGTTGGCGATTTCAACCTACCACATATATCTTGGCTGAACCAGTGCTGTTCATCTGATAAGATGTCTAAGGACTTCATCGAATGGACTCATATGCATGCCATGAGTCAACATGTCAATGAGCCCACAAGATTCCGCCAGGGCTGCTTACCTTCGATCCTGGATCTCGTTATCTCTTCAAGCGAAGAAATGGTTCGTCAGGTAGATTATCTCACTCCACTAGGAAAAAGTGATCACGTTGTGATCAGATTCCAACTAAGACTCAGGTATGAAAAACCTCCTCCTAAACTGAGGCGCAATTTCAATCGCGTAGACTGGGAAGTCGTCTCAGAGGAAGCTAAAAAGATCTTGTCTCAATATGTAGGTGATGATATAGCAACAAACTGGCAGCTTATACACCACTGCCTGTCTACCCTGCAAGATAGGTTTGCACCGTTGGTGCACATCAAGCAACGCAACAAGCCACAGTGGTGGACACCTGCGATGCGACGAGTGATTAGAATGAGGGACCGTGCCTGGAAAATTTACAAAGCTTCTCAGACACAACGGTCCTGGACAAGGTATAAAATGGTCAGAAATAAGGCTGTGGGAATCCAACGCAAAGCAAAACGTGACTTTGAATCACGGTTGGCACGCAATATAAAGCAGTGCCCAAAGCGTTACTATAGTTATGCCCAATCCAAAAGCAAAACGCGCGATTGGATTGGCAACCTTCAGCAGGAAAACGGAACTCAAATAGTTTCAGATTCAGAAAAGGCTTCGGCCTTTCTCAAACATTTCCAGTCTGTTCAGAGGCTTGATCGCCAAATAGATCCGCCTAACATGCCAGTCATCAAAAGGCCTGATATAGTTACTCCACTTGAGGAGTTATTTTTCACTGATGACGAGGTTAAACTTGCTCTTGCAGCAACTAACCCCCATAAATCTGCTGGCCCAGACGACATTTACCCTCAAATAATAAAGAACCTGCCCCAATATTATCAGATCCAGTGGGTCGTATTTTTAACGCTTCCTTGCAACATGGATATATTCCGAGTATTTGGAAGTTGGCTAATGTGATCCCGATACATAAAGGTGGCAGTCGATCCTCAGTTTGTAAGTATAGACCTGTAAGTCTTACTAGCATCCTATGTAAAATCCTGGAGAAACTTATTAGGGATAGGATCTGTCGCCATCTAGTTGATTACTCGTTGCTGAACTCTGCTCAGCACGGCTTCCTTAAAGGGAAGTCGTGCCTAACAAACCTCTTATGTTTTCTTAACGAGGTTACAATGAGGCTAGATAAAGGCCAACAAGTTGAAGTTTTTTACTTGGACTTTTGCAAGGCCTTTGATTCAGTAAACCACAGATTGCTTGCAGACAAACTTGGTTATATGGGTATCGATGGTCTTCTGAAGAAATGGATAATAGGATTCTTAAGCAATAGATTCTTTCGTGTCAGGATAGGAAATATGTATTCGTCGAAAGTTGAAGTTGTTAGTGGAGTCCCACAGGGTTCCGTACTCGGACCGCTACTTTCCCTCATTTTTATCGATGATTTGGCAGCGTCGCTTAAGTGTCCCTGTTATATTTTTGCAGATGATGTCAAGATTATCGGATCACTGAATGAACAGGATCTTCTTGAGGATATAGAAAAGGTCATCAAGTGGTCTGCTACATGGGATCTACCAGTCAACTTCACTAAAAGCTATCTCTTGTCTAAAGTCATTAAGAAGCTAGAGGTTGCTGGTCCAGATGGTATACTTGAGATAAATGGGGTGCCGAAAGTTCGTGACTTAGGTATAGAAGTTTCAGGGGACTTTAAATGGGCTGATCAATGCGCAGCCGCTGCACAACGCGCTAGGAGAGAGCTTTTTCGCCTTCGTTCAGTTTTATCCTGCAGGTCCCCAGAGGTTTTCATACCATTATACAAAGCGGTCGTCCGACCACATCTCGCGTATTGCGTTCAAGCATGGTCACCTTATTTGGAAAAGGATATTGCCAAGCTGGAAGGTGTTCAACGTTTAGCTACTCGTATGATTGTTGGGCAATCGGGTAGGTCGTATCAGGAACGATTGCTGAGTCTAGAGCTCTTCTCACTACAAAGGAGGAGGCTACGTGGGGACCTGATTGAAACCTTCAAAATCATGTCAGGTTTCAGTAATATTCATCCCAGTGGATTGTACGCTCTAGCGCCAAGTGTGGGTACTCGAGGCCACCCATTAAAACTGGCCAAGCGACATGTCAGGTCAAATGTTCGTAAGTTCTTCTTTAGTGAGAGGGTAGTAAATTACTGGAATCGACTTCCTAAAGAAGTTGTTTGTTCTACTTCGGTAGGGGGTTTCAAGAATAGACTTGACTCTGTGTGGCCTTCATTATTTCCTAATTTTTATCCGTAAGGGAATAGTTGGTATGATCCTCATGTTGTCTTTGGAACGCACTAATGTTTCTCCTCACCTATTAGTGAGGGGAGTTTTTCTGTTGCATTCCAGATTACTCTCATACCAGAAGATATTTGTTAAGATATTGTTTGAAGTGGTGGACGCTCTACTGTGGCATATCACCGAAAGAAATCTGGACGCTCGATTGGCTCGTTAGCCACATACAGTCCTGTGCAAACTGAACTGAAATACAAATATTTTAAGGAGCAAACGTCCACGTTCAAATTCCAGGCGGATCGCGATGTGTTTTTGTCTAAGGCGGAACACATAACTAACGCCACTTTAGAAAAACTCCAAGTGAAGCCTGATAACCCTCCTTTTGATAGGAGGCAGTTCACTGTAGCTCCGACTAGGATTAACTTAGCTGTAGGGTTATCCGCTCCCCTTCAGCCTGATGCGAAGCCGATCGCTACTGCATCAACAACGATCGTACCGGTGCGTGCATCACCTATGATCTTGCTATCAGGTGCGCACGACGATCTGCTTAGCTTGAATGAAAAAGGAAGCCAGTCAAGCCTTTCTAGTGGCAGCTCCCATGTTATTAATAAGGGCTCAATAGTCAGGCAACGTTCCATTAGCTTGAATGGCGTAGGAAGTCCGTCAAGCCTTTCTAGTGGCAGCTCCCATGTTATAAATGAGGGCTTAATAGTTAGGCAACGTTCCATTACCGTCGTGCAAGATGCACGCGATATTGCTTCTCCTGCATTAAGCAGTACGCCAAAAAACGTGCAGCTTCCCCGGGTGCTTCGACCGAGGGCAAAGCACGACTCAGCTTAGAAGCGCGCATATCCAGTGCCACTGTGTTGTACGCTAATGTGTGCAGCATAAGAAATAAGTGGTCTGAACTTTCTCTTCGTGTAGCCGAGCTACACCCGAGGGTTATAGCGCTGTCTGAAACCTGGCTGTCTGCGGTTGATGTTGTGCCAGCTAGCATCAGCGAACAGTATCTTGTCATCAGATGCGATAGACCTGGCGATAGAAGAGGCGGAGGCGTGGCACTTTTCCTTGAATATGGTCTACACAATACGGGTCCAGGGTTATCACTCGCTATTGAAAATGTCCAAGTTGTTACTAGTGTCCTGACTTGCTACAAGTCAGCACTGGCGATTGCTTGTGTTTACGTCACGCCCTGTGCAACCCTGCGAGAAATTAGTCAACTGCTTGAGATGCTTGACGGGTTGTTTCAATCAGCCCCAAGCGTACTCATTCTAGGTGATTTTAATCTCCCAGATATAGACTGGTCAGCTCCATCAGGGGTACTCACTGAGCAATCCGCATCTTTTCTCGATTGGATCCACTATCATGGATTACATCAGCACGTGAACAAACCCACTAGGTTCCGCGATGGATGCACTCCATCCACTCTTGACTTGATGCTGTCGTCTCAGCTAGAAGCTGTCAAGAATGTCAAGTTCCTACCCCCTCTTGGCAAAAGCGACCACGTAATGTTAGGCTTCGAAGCGCTGTTGCGTTTTCACAAACCTCTTGCGCGCCCTAGACGTAATTTTAGGCGTGTTGACTGGGGCCTACTTTTACCGTCATCAAAATCTTACCTTCTGTTCTCGAGTGATTCTAGTGTAACTGAAAACTGTGACAGAATTTGCAGATTTCTTAACGGGCTACAAGACCTGCATGCTCCACTGCAATGCGTGAATAAGCACCAGCGGCCCCCCTGGTGGTCTCCCAGCGTTCGTCGTTCTATTCGTAAACGTGATCGCTTATGGAGGCAATATAGGCTATCGCTCACCTCTGGTTCGTGGGTCCGTTACAGAACCGCCCGAAACGCTTCTGTCAAAATGCAGCGTGTGCTCAAACAGAAGTTTGAGTTATCCTTAGCCAGGGATGCTAAATCCAACCCGAAAAGGTTTTACAGTTACGCGCAATCTAAAGGAAAAACTAGGGTAAACATCGGTGACTTAAAACTGGAGGATGGACAAGTAGCTACTAGTGACCTAGCTAAGGCGGCAGCCTTCTCAAAGTTTTTCAGTAGCGTTCAGCGTAGGGATAATTCTTTACTCACACCGCCTGAGTTGCTTAACTTTCCATCTGGTGTCCCTGCACTAGATGATTTGTCCTTTAATGAGGCGGAGGTGTATGGAGCTCTTATTCATGTTCGTGCTAACAAGGCTGAGGGTCCGAATCACATCCACTCAATTATGTTGAGAAATCTCGCCCCAGTGCTTGCAGAACCACTATGTGAGCTCTTCAATTCATGTTTGCACTCGGTAATGGTTCCTCGTGAGTGGAAAGAAGCCATAGTAGTACCAATACACAAAGGTGGTTGCAGGTCGATTCTTGGTAACTATAGACCAGTCAGCCTGACCAGCATTGTCTCGAAAGTATTGGAAAGACTTATACGCGACAAAATCTGCCAGCATCTCTGCCAGCATTCTCTACTTAGTGTAGCTCAACATGGATTCCTGAAAGGGAGGTCTTGTTTGACTAACCTCTTGAGTTTCCTCAATATTGCTACGAAAAGGTTGGATGAAGGGAAGCCGGTCGAAGCGCTCTACCTAGAAATAGCGTGACGTCGCCAAGCTCGTCTGATTTTGTAGCCGCCCAAACGTATGCATCTGTGGTGAGGGAGAATACAAGTTCTGAGACTACAGCAGGCAAGGGGATAGAGCACAAATCTAGCCAGTTACGACGTTCTTCTAAGCAAGCTACCTCTCCGAAGGTGGTAAACGTAGCCGTAACTCCGAAAAGGCGTTTCAAGAACAGTAAAACTTCTACTCAAAGGAAGCAACAAGGAAGTGTTGCTGGCTCACCCAAACTGGATCAAATTATCAAGAAATTAAACGGTTTGCGTAAGCAATTCGAGGCACAGAGCGGCAATTCTTATTCTTCAAAAACTAGAACCCAAAATGTTCTAGTTTTTAACTGAGCGGAGCCTTTTATTAGGGAATCAAAAAGTCGAAGAGATTTTGATCGGAGATGTATCAGCGATCTTATCCGGATGGTAGGTCTGAGGCCTTCTACTCCCACGGTGCGAGTTCACCGTGTAGGGAGATGGATAACCGCCCTAGGCCAATCCTGGTAGAATTCAAATACCAGGATTGTCTAGAGCTGAATACATCGCCAAAACTACTCTATACAAGCTTCAAGTTAAGCCGGACAACCCTCCCTCTCATATTAAACAAAACGCTTCCGCTTCAAATAGGAGAAACCTAGCTTTAAGGACACCTGCTATCCGTCAGCCTGCTGCAAATCGAAGCGTTAGTGAATCCGTTACGATCTTACCGAACAGCACATCGCCACGAGTCTTGCTGTCCGAAAAAATGTTAGGACGACGTGGTCGCTCTTCTCTAAGGGCGGTTCATAATGAATTTCTTCTACCATCAATTCCTCGTTCGTCAGCACTAGATCGAGTAAAGATGGACAATCGCCACTCCGAAAGAGTGTAGCAACATTCACGTTGTTGTACAATGGATGTTGTGAACGAGTGCAGTGACATCAGCATAACAACATCTTTGCAGTTTTCACTGTCACGCATCACAACAAGCTTTTCTGGCTACGTCACTTCACAACAGACAAACTTAATCGAACACTCCAAAACGATGAAAAAAGCAAAATATCGCATGCAGTGAAACTTGAAAAAACATGCTGCTTTTGGCACAATTGTATGCAATTTGTTTCAGGCGTTTGCGTGTTAGCTTTTCCTGCACCACGTTTCTAGGCAAATCGTTTGACTTCAGAACTTTGCTAGCATCAGCATTAATCTCATTCCGCTGCCTCTTGGTCCTAACACATTTATGCAGACATCTATATTAGCAACGCAATGCTGTCACCGAATGCGATTAACTTTGCACGTTTATTACAAAACGAAGCTGAAGATTAGCAAACGCTACAGCCACTTTGCATAAAATGTTTTCCGCCATTTATTTCGGATTCTTTTCCCAACTCGAAAATCTACAAATGAAGATCAGTTTCCCTAAATTGCGTTCTAGAGTAGTCGATTTCATTTAAATTGCACCTCTGAAAAAAGATAGCGTAAGATACGATATTTTCCCCATATGTTCCCGTTTCAGACAGATAGTCGTCTGAACCGTTCTCGTGCAGTTCATTCGACTTGCGTTTGCTTTCGTCGGTGCTTTTGGCACTTCCGGCTCTTGCTCTGTGCCGAAAATTTGTGTTCTACCGGCCATCCGAAAGTTTTTAATTCACATCTTCTCTTCAATTGTGTACTTCCGGTTTGCTGGCCACAGATATTTGCTTCAACAGCTTTTAAAATGCAGAGTTATTCTGCGGGTAGGGCTTTTACTTAAATTTCATCATGCATACCTGACATCCCAATTAAGTAAATCCGGATTCTGCATCCATGATGCAGATAAGAATAACTGCTTGCTTTTCAATTCTGCTTTTTGCTTTTTCCTTCTCCTTTTCGGTTTTAACCTCCTATCTAATGTAATAATATTTTACCTACCCATATAATTTCCCGGTCTTTCGAACTTCAGCACCGTTGTTAAAGTATTATCGAGTTCTACGATGTCTACGGTACGATATTGGTTTTTTAATAATTCATTCTTTAGAGCACGTTGAAAGTTCTGTTACAGGACCCCACACCAGATTTGAAAAAAATTAATGGCTCTGTTAATCGGCTAATGAAACGTCCAAAGTTACAAAAAGTTTTCTTCAAGGTGAGTGGATGATCACGGTTCGCACATTTCGCGTGTTGTTAAGCAATCAAATATGCGTGAGACTCGTGTTTTGCTTCTCCTTCCAGTTGATGACCAAAACCTGGAGTGAGGACGAAGACTCACGCCGCATTCTAGCGTTGATCAACATTCTCAAAGCGCTTAATGTGGCTCCTGCTTGCTGTGCATTGAGTTTCAAGGTATAGTGAATGCAATTCTCACCATCATTTTCAGTTAATGTACGCGGCTTATGTGCGGAACTGTAAATTCGTGCTAGGATCGACCATTGCACACATCAACTTTATGCGCCTTTCTTTGTTGGAAGTGTTTTCAGCCAATTTAGATGAAACTTACCTACATGCTTTTGCTTATATCCGTCAATTAGCAATTGAGCTGAGAAAAGCATACACCACTCATGCTAAGGTAAGATGTTTTCTCTTCATATGAACAACTCTTTCGCAATTTACTTCTATTGTTGTCGGAATGTATAGTAAACGGTTTACTAACTACCCTGTTTGTTTCAAAGTGCAAGTGAACAAGATGAAACATATTTTCGCTCTGTTATTATTCACCTCTCCCCGCGAATTGGGGAGAACTTGCTCTTGACCGCTCACATTGAAGGTATTGTGTAAAGCGTCGTCTGCAAGCTGGGGAGGAGCTGATACAGCCCTTGGCTGATGAACGCAAATCCCGCCGCCGGCGTGCAACTGACACCCTACAACCGAGTTCTGACCATCGTCGCAAGCGCTGCGGGAGAGATTGTTCCTCCCGAATCAGACTGTTTAGTCATTCAAAAGGCTGTAGAACATGACGATTCATGCGATTGTTCACCTCTGTCGCATCGTCACGAAGCACATATCTGGAGCCAGGAAAAATACCAGGCAACATAAATTTGGCTGCTTGCCTGCTAGAGAAAACTTGTGACCTACTCTGAACAGGCATCATAACGACAAACAGCACGAATACACAAAAACGGAACCAACAAGTTTACGCCTAATGAGCATTGAAGGGAGATGTATGGTTAACAAAGCTTGCTTTTGAAACATTTTTCATACAGCTCGAAAGCAAGATAACACGATGTCTCCAGGTCAACCTTTAAAATGTCTGTCAATGCTCTGTTGCTTCTATTCATCGCGTTATTATTTTTGAACTGTTTGTGAAACTTTCTTACATTTGAGAATATCAACAATGCCAGTAGCTTTAATTTTTATGTACCTGATCGACTTACAATTAATCGGAGCCATGATCTTAATTTCAGGCAGACACGCAAGCAGTTTTAAATTGGCCCTTCGTATGCAGCCTGCAATTGTGGGTCGATGCTGTGTCCAAATTTGCAAAGCAACACAATTTGATATCAACTCTTGTTCACCCGTTGGTACAGTTGCTCGTTGGATTGACAAAGTTCGTTGTCCGTAGCTATTTTTTGTCGATTATTTACCACTTTTACGATTATTCTACGAGGTACCAACAGAATATTAATTATCGATGCTCTGTTCTATTTGTGTTTCAGCTGTTCTAGAATTTTTAAGAGTTTTTGCGTAAACCACTTATAGTTGAAAAATCAATAAAGAAAATCTAAAATCAATTTGTACACGGTCTTTGTAAACAGAATAATTGATCGCCGAACATGTTTTGAAACGCTTGTAAAGGACTAGTGCCTTGCTCACATCAAACACGCACACATGAGCTTAATGGAATGTATGCGCTGGAAACATGAGCAACATCCAATCGTTGGTTCTAAATCAGTGTTCTTCTCAATTGAATGTCTTGTCTTCTTCGACCACCAAACACCACGTGCCCAAGGCAACGTAGGTCGGAATCGCCAGTCTTCATTGTGAACTCCTCTTGTCGATAAGCCGGGTTCTATTGCGGTCGATAACGGTATATCTACAAATCTGACCCTGGATTTCGTTGTACATGTTTTCCAATTTTGAATCACTTTAATTGGCGACAAATTCACAGAAAAACGTTAAACGTTCGATGCAGCTGATCTAACGTTTTGTTGCTTTAATAACGTATTGTATCGAGACTTGGTGCTATACCGTTGTGATATTTTTTAACAGTTCAGTATTCTGTTTTGTTCAAAGACGCTCTACTGTAAACCTATTTTCACTACCCTTTGAACACAAAAGTGATTGTTTGAGTTTGGGCCGATAATTGTTCTGATTTTTACCGCATTTACTAGGCTCGTGCTCTGTAAAATAAATACTGAATCCACTGTGACCGGTTATTTTACGGAAGCTGTATTATCGGGTTGCTTTTGTTGAAACACTGCACAAGTGTGCACTTAATCAGTATCCCTGCAGTTGTAATGCTTATACTGACGAAGATTACTGTAATACTGGTGTATCCGATAGTGCCAAACTGAATGTCAGCTAAATAGACCATAGGCAAAATATAGCCCAAATCCGTAACTTTTGAAAGCTGTATGCTTGAAGCGCAGTTCTATTTCTTCACTATCAATCAAACTTATTCATGTATTCCGTATTGTTCGATCGCTTTCACCCACGACGAATGAGCCTTGGACATTTGATGACGACAACTTGCTTTCAGTGTTTGCATGTACGCTGTCGTTTGCGAAACTTTCCCTTAGGTTTTGGACAAAAAATCCTCGTTCGCATGAATTTCCATCACACGCCCCACGAGTGGCCTCATGCTGGTTTAACTCATTGGGTATAGACTGTAGGATTATGGTATGATATGAAAGCACAAGCCTGATCCAGGCAAAGTGCCACACAGTCAAAGACTGCACGTGGGCTAAGATACTGTCAGGTTGCCAAGGCCTAGACAGTTATGAGGAAGAAAAACAATAGGAAATGGTAGTGAGACTCCAGCCTGTTTCAGCATGCAGCTCACTACCTCTGGCCAATCAATTTCGCACGGTGTTAGCCGCATAGAACAAAGTACTGCATGATTGCACATCCGTGCATCTATTAGGATCCACTTGAATTGAACATTCACACACCTCTCTCTCGGTTGCTGACGGATGTACAATAATACAGTACTTCTGTTCTGTGCCAGTAACATCATGCTAAATTGATTTGCCACCGGTAATACGAGCCATGGGAAGACACACTAAAACCCCATTACCGTTATCCTTTCCTTACCCATGTCCAGGCCCTTGCAACCTGACAGTATCTCAGCCCACCCACTGTCTGTGGCTGTGCGGCAGGCTCCGGGCTTGTGATGCCATATATGGTGTTTCCTTGGCAATCAGCCGAATTCATCGTATTTCTGTTTGATTACTAATATCTGCCAATTGCTCTCAGGCTGAATCCCGGCGAACGATGGATCCCGTTACGTTTTCACTGTGTCAGCATGCTTCATATTCTCGCTGGTGTACCTACGCTGCCCGCAAAATCTCCCGATGAGAAAGAACCAAAGCGTACACTGACTGGGCGTTCACTGAATCACTCAGGCCGCATTCTTGTTCCAAGTCTACCCCTGTTGTTGGATGTATTCCAGCTGGTTAATTTTAACCGTCGTGCATCGTCCGCATCGAAGGCCCCGCTCGATCTGCGTCTTCTGATCCACTTTTCCCCGAGTCAGCGCAGAGAAACAGCTTCGCTGGATGCCATTGTTAGTTGGCTGTGTGACCTGCTCACCGAGGCTGCTGCCACTCATGCGAACTCACTTGCCTTTCCGGAATACGCCTTGCCAATTATCAATGAGGCAAGAGTCTTTTTAACGCAATTCCTGTTTAGTCGTTTTCTCCCCAGACCTGTTTAGGTCTGACATTTCATATTCACACTATAGTTCATGTTCGCACGGTAAGAGTGGTCAGCTTGAGTCTCACGCTCCTATTCTCACTAGCTCTTGTAAATCTGCCTGTGAAGCTAGATAGTGTTCAATTGTTATGAAATTTTGTTACCTAACCCTGACACTGCAATGAGTTTCATTGCAGTATAACACGTTTGACATTTGATGTGATGTATTGCTACTTGTGTACTCCAAAAACACTTATCCTCTCTACATTGCTTTAGTTTTCTCGGCTCCCGTATTTGCAGTTGGTCATACTTGCTGCAAACTTTGTAGAGAGTCTCTCGCTTAACATCTCTATATCTTGAACCACTTTTGATTTCGTTCTATACTTTGCACTGAAACTATACCACACATAATAAGATCTCGTGCAGGTTAATTTGGCTTTTAGCTACTCAAATATTTCTGTAATAGTATTTACTAGTACATGCCTTCACACATAAACCTATTCGATTGTGAATATGTAATCATCATTTTCCTAATGCAGTTTTGGTTGGCACTCCTAACTCGGATTGGTGTCGTTGTTAGAGTCGCTAGACTCTGAGTTGGTTCAGACAGATTAAGGCTTTGACTATTAAACTAGCTGCGGTTCTTATGACCTGTCTCCCAGGTTTGGAGTCCAAGAGATCAGAATTCGCAGTAGCTTCTTACTCAACCGTGATATTGCTTAAAATTGTGTATAGTGGTAGTCTTGTTGTATACGTGTCCTTGTAGTGTTTGCTTAATCTTGTATGCTGTTAAATGAAGCTTCCAGAAGTGCTTGCTATGGTGCATGACACTGAAAGTCGCAAGGAAGCTGTCATGCTGATCTCACTCTACTGGCTTGCTTGCTTGATTGGAGGTGTAGGCACCTGGTCCCTGTGTGTCAGTATCTAAACAGGTTCAGTAGTATTTTAGGTCCCACTCTTCCCAATTTTTATGGATATTAACAAGTAATGGTTCCAAAGGTTGTCATAGCCGGGGTTGGCAGTGGGGATAAGTTCCCACTGTTTATAAAATGCTCCGATATGGCACGCGTCTCAAATAGCCTCTGACAACCAAATCCAGCTTCTGGCCTGCACGAGTGGCTCCCCGAGCCCGGCGGAACTGCTTATACCAACAGGAGAAGGGGCGAAGGTGAGTGTCTGGCACCTGAAAACCAGTTTGCTTCGGGCAGATGGAGCTCGTTAGCCTGGGAGGGCATTTCATCTAAGGGAAGGAAAACCCTGTTTTCAACCTCCGCTGCCTTGCGGGATAGCTGATCGCGGGAAAGGCTTCGGGAGAAAACCCTGAGGAAAATTCTGGAACAGAGTCTGTTAGACCACCTCTTTCTAGCAACTCCCTGCTGCCTTGCATGTCGCACTTGGTTGTGCAAAGGCTAGATAAGCTGACTCGAACAAACGCCGAGTGGTGCTGGGGACGCCGCTTTGTACCCAAATCCCCAAGAACCTTCAATGAAGCCGACTCATCCTCCAGGAGGAGATAGTCGCACAAAAGTAACGTAAGTAAGTAAGTAATGGTTGTCAGTGGTTGGCAGTCAAGCACCGGGGACTTGATACCGATGTAATGTTGTTCATGATGATGATGATGATGTATTCATGCGGTGGATGTTCACCATGTATCAGACCCTCTCAGAATTCGATCAAACCTTCGTCGACAACATTGGGAATTAACTCGTGCTCCGTATTATTATCATTATTCTTGCTTCAACAGCTGTTCCACGCTTCACTTTTTATCGCTCCACAAACTCTGTCTGTCACTGTCTATTCTTTTCAGCTCAGACACTTTTGTAACACTTGCCGGGTGGCATCGTTCACAAGGCAAATGAAAGCGTTGCTGGTCAAACTGCGCGAGCATTCCGAGTGGGTGTCTGCACATCGCCGTCGAGTTCGTAACCTGGCGAATTCGGATGAACTGGCAAGTGACTCTGACCATTTGGTTGCCTTTTCATACATAGCCTGTTCTATTTCTATTTCCTTTCTAGTATCTGTCTAGGCCTGGGCAACCTGGCAGTATCTTAGCCCACGTGCAGTCTTTGACTGTGCGGCACTTTACCTGGTTCAGGCTTGTTGTTCCGTACATAGCCTGTTCGTTAATTGCCGATCTGACCCTTTTTACAGGCTCAAGTTGAATCTTCCATCTGTCCAACCGATGAATCGTTGTCCAGTTCGCCGTTTTTGTCGTTCTATGTTCTGCACAAAGAGGTTCGCTCCAAAGAGCTCGCTCGTCTGACAGAAAGCCATCAAAAGGACGTAAGTTTTATTAATCGGTTTCACTTTATCATCAGCTTCGTTTTAGACATAATATTTGGATTTTACTTGGGTCTTGGTTTTGAGATTTTTCTTCCCGCTGAGCTAAAAGATTGATACATTCCCGACGTTTGCTTTAATATGGGATATTGATGATGATGTTAGAGTCGAGTGCCACCACTTTTTGACATTTTCCCGTCTCTTCCCAAATCAACGATAATATTCCCGAACTTGGGGCATTCTATCATTAGAAAATCTTCTTAATGAAGCGCAGCCGAAAAATACGTAAACCAAAAAGCTAACTGGTAGTCAAAGTTGGACCATGTAGGGAAGATCTAAAGCGAATGGGGTATTCAATGCAAATATTCGATAGCGTCGAAGTTACGGACAGGACAATTACACATACATTATTTCCTTTGTTACAATGCTGATAAACTCGTGTCGCTGTAGGGTTTCCGAAACTGTGACTCGATAGAGGAAAGCAAATTAAGACCTTCAGCATCGCATCCTGTTTTTTCTTTTTAACATAGCCTACCATACCCAGATGTCTTCACATCTTACGATAATTAGTCCGCTTAAAATAGTAAATAATAGTCCCAGAAATCGCATATTTCCCCCATCACCTTCATATTATTCGATTTTCTCGATGGTTAACATCGATATCTACTCCGAATTATTCATTATTACCATATGGCGCAACACGATGCTTGCACACACAAAATTTCAGCTACTCAGAAGATTGGCTTCGTCTGCGATAAGACACCTAGACAAATGTGCTGTTGCGAATTAGCAAGAGCGCAACTACTTACCTACTGATCGTTGATTTTAATTCGGCGACAGCAGCTGAGTATAGGCCGATGTTTAATCTTCGACCTGAATTGTCTTCACCTCACTGGTATGGTATGGTATGGTATGAAAGCACAAGCCTGATCCAGGCAAATTGCCGCACATTCAGAGACTGCACGTGGGCTACGATACTGTCACCTCACTGGTAATTCAACATGACCTATCTCACTTACAATCACGTTACCGTCCAACAGTAAACCCCCAGCTTGAAACAAAATTCCATATTTGCATGCATTTCACAGCACACGAGTGGTTTGGTGCAGTTTGCATTCATCCGGTAGGGACAGTCCCTCCAGGTCCCCATGGCTTGAAGTACTGCCGAAATGGTAAACAAGGATTCAATTTGTAAGCCACTCTTGACACGACTAGGCTGTTCAATCGCACATGCATGCGAATACGCATTTTTCTTTTAAATCCATGAGTTTACATGGGTGTGGGCAAATGCGTTTGATTAGGCTGTATCCAACAGTGGCTTACAAGTTCAAACCTTGTCCACCCCTTCACCACTATTTTAATGCATGTTGATGCTAATTGTATTGTCTCTTCCTGATATTTACAAACGGTGGTAAGGTCTGCGATGAAAACGCATGCAGATACGGATTTTGTTTCAAGGTCGAGATTTACTATTGATTGGTAACGTGATTATAGAAGCGGTCTAGGCCTGGGCAACCTGACATTATCTTAGCCCACGTGCAATCTCTGACGGTGCGGCACTTTGCCTGGATCAGGCTTGTGCTTTCATACCATACCCATAAGTTGAATGGGTTTGTCGTGCCAAATTTATCAGACGGTGGCTTATAAGTTGAAAAATGGTAAATCCCGGTCTGCTTGTCAAAAAATCGATTAATTTTGTTATCTTTCCTCGATCGTTTCACCACTGCACTCATCTTTTTCCTTTTTTGCAGGTGGTTTCCTCCGAGGTAGCTGAAACCAACGGCGAAGAGCAACGGCGCACTGCCTTTGATTCCGATTCAGAAGTTGACAGTGATGACAGTAAAGAATCCTATGACTTGGACGATGGCTCTGCTCTGGTACACATTTCCAAGGCTAAAAAACCCGAAGAAGAAGAAGTCGAATCTTCTGACAGTGAATTCGATTTAGAAGCTGCTCTGAATGAAAGTGAAGCGGAGCAAGAAGAGGATGAGCAAAACACCGGGGAAAACATTTTACCTGATCAAATTTCGGATTTCGCGTTGAGCGATAGCGAGGCAGAGATTGTCTCGGATGACGAAGAAATGAAACCTGAGCGCAGAAAGCGGAAGAAATTGAAAGCAAAAGGAAAAGCAACGAAAAAAGTTCGTACCACTAAAAACTAGCGTTGCGAATTTTATCGGTTGTAAAATTGTAAAATATGCATTGAATTTATCGAAAAATAAATCGTATTGGTGTACTTGTTCTCGTTTTCCATTGAAATCATCGAGCATCTTGATGTTTCTTGTAGGTTGTTCTCAAAGGCTTTTTATGATGTGAAGGCATCTGTTTTTTGTGTTAATCCACAAGAAGGGAGCACCGTGTATTTTTTATTCCAGTGCTAACCAAAACCCACTGGTTAACATCATTCTTCATGAACTGACTCATATCTAGGACACTTCACTCGTAGTATAAACTGAGTTCGGGTCAAGCTGTCAGTGCCTAAAGCGGATCGCCGTTCCATATCACTTGCTTGAAACAACGACAAACTATAGTGAGTCTCCGAACCGCTTTCAACTCGATTGAGGGGTCCATGTTTTTCTGGCTAATTTTGACCATTGTGAATATTGTCTTGAGTAGTTCCTTCAAAGTTGGTATGCGTGTTATAGACCTGAATTATATCGATTATCCTGCCTTACAGTGTTACGAGTCAATATTCTTCCTGACTCGTCCTGACAGCAATGTAATGAAAAATGTTTGTGACAGATCGGGGAATCATAATCATGAAAAAATAAAGTTTGTAATGAATCTGTGAGAGTAGTTTATGGGTAACGTTTCGCTTCTGACACAGCAGCTTCGTCAGACCAAGGGTGTCAGTACGAACAGGGATCAAGCTTAAATTGCATTCCCCTAACCAATCATAAGCTGGTTAAGAACTGCACAGTCCATTGTGGGTTCTGCGCTCAGCGAAACGTTACCCATAAACTACTCTCACAGATTCATTACAAACTTTATTTTTTCGTCCTGACAGTATTTTTATCTAGGAAAGTGTGTAGTGTTCTACCTTTGGTCAATGGAAGTGTCACAATTTGCCGATCATTTGGAGCAGTCAGGTTACCTAGGAATATTGGTGGCCGCTTGGAATATGTGCGTAGTTGCAAACCTGGATCCAGGCGAATGTCCGTCGGGTTAGATGTTGTCAGTTTGGCTGGGTCTAGATATTTAAGAAAGGGAATACAAAAAATCGCAGTGAAACTCCGGCGTGATTCGGTATGTATCTGGTACCGGTGTACGCAGATGTATTAAATAATGGCACACCATTGTTGCTTGTGGTAGGATAGGGAGTGAACTTACTTCCATCATTGCTAAACCAAGACTTACGTTTGTTTGGCTTTGGTGTCCACGGAATAGACGTAATTTAAGTTTGAGTTTAACTCGAATTATCTATACCGCTTCATAAGTACAGTATGACTACGGGTACCGATTTCAGCGAAAGGGGGCACGTGCTCAGTGGCTGGAAATTTTCCATCTTCATTTTTTGGTGCAGGGTTACTCACGTTTAGTGTCAACGTCACGTCTGATACTTCATGTTTAGGCGCCGTGTTTATAGCAGCAACGTACAGGCTTTCAGACAGCAATGTGGGACCTCATCTTGCCGGGTTCGGTCACGTTCTGCGTCTTGGACATTAACAGTTGCCACACAGAGCACTTTTTTCCTCAGCTAATTGTACCCTAGAAACGGGACTGGCGTTTAGCAGATGGCGTCGAATAGTGACGCGATAATGGTTACTATTAGTTTTTCGAGGGTTTGAACTGGCGCGGTTATCGGGGTGGGTTGATAGGGTTGGTGCGTGTATGGCTCGGCATATTGGTGACGCTAGCGATAAACCGACAGCAATGAAAAGAGCCCATCTTTTATATTTCCCCATGTGAGATATCATATTTATATACTTGGTGAAGAAAAATTTAAAAAAAAGTTTATTTATTTCATGCATGTTTGATATAACGACACCTAGAATCACTTTGTGATTGTGTGTTTGAACATCGTGGTTCGTTGTACGAACCCTATGTAACAGTGGCATTCAAGTATAACTTTGTTTAACGACACCTAATTATCGAGAAATAACATTATGGTATAATACGATAAAATTTTGTTCTCAATTGCTTAGTTGCAACGTTTGATAGAAAGCTCTTAAGTCATGAAGTATCGTAGGTATATGGACGTTTTGGATGTCAACATATGCTTAGATCCATAAAATGATGAAGACTGTTTTTTACTAAATCGTTGTGGAGTTTGTTGAAATTACCATAAGTTCGCTAATTCGATCACAATAAGAAATATTATTGTTTCGAAATACTTTTTGGGATATCCTTGTAAGATGAAGGCAAAATGTGAAACAATACAGATAATCAACAATGCTCATTTGCATGCATTTCCATCACAAACCACACGACCGTTTTCGTGCTGGTTGCACTTATTAGGCAGGGACAGTAGAATGAGGATCCTCATGCGCTTGACACAGTGGAAGATTGGTAAACAAGTTGCGCTTGTATGCCACTGTTGGATAAGGTTGGTATGACCGTCCTGTTCAATCACGTGTCGAAATACATGTATAATAGGGTTAAACCTATAAACACGAAAAAGATCTCATTTGCATTCATTTCAATCACGCACATTCCACGATCAATTTCGTGCTGTTTGCACTCATTAGATAGGGACAGTAATGCTGATATTTTAGAACAGTAAAATCTATATAAATTTTCCGACTATTGTAAACGGTACCTTTAATATCCTAACATGAAAGACAAAGAAACGCTGTTTAAACGGTAAAAAATGTTTTCGTTTCCTGCTCTCTGACGCAAAAAATATTAATTAAAAGATAACGCCCTTAACAATAAAGCTCTTTTGCATGCATTTCCATCACACACACACCCCACGACTGGTTTCGTGCTGTTTGCATTCATCAGTTGGGGACAGTATGATCAGAATCCGCGTGCGCTTAACTTAACAAGCGCACGGAAAATATCCTGCTGAATAATCTTGTATATGTACTACTACAATTTTACTAGTAGCACGATGTATTTTTTAAAAAATAACCATAAATGCAACCCACACGGAATTTTACCGTTCCTCATTTCACGCTTATACATTGTTCCATCATATTCCCTGTTATCAAAAGTAAAGCATTTGATTACCCTCCAAAACCTTGACTAAATTTGATTTCTGTCACCATATTTTGGGGGTGTTCTCCGGTTACATCTTTTGTCTTTACGTCAATCGCGAAGTTACTTGATGTAATTGCACTCCTTCGCTTATCTTGTTGTCTTATATTCTTCATCTGTTCACACATATCAGCTTTATGAAATTTTTATTTCTTAACGAAATACGTTCGGATAACCCCGTGTGATTGTGTGGGCAGTAATATTTATTCGTTTTTCTAAGGTCGTGTATTTTTGACCATGTGTTACGCTTCTTTTGTACTAAGGACTAGCATTGTTTTTTTTAAGTAATTTTAGTTGTTGCACTAAAATCACGTTTGGATTTCTGAGTTGCATTCCGTGGATTGCTATAGGATTTTTATTTTACCGTTGTTTACAAGTTAAAATTGCGTATTAGGCTTTGGTGCGAATCCAAAACGGATGTCAGTGCACATTTAAAGCGATAAATAGTGTTTTGATCATTCACGCGTCGATAATTAACATTTTGTAGGCTTGGCTCTAACTTTAATGTAATTATTGTATTTTGTTTCTAACTCGTTTTGGTTTACTATTCTCAGTTTCAAGATTTTAATTTTTGGTCAACTTTTTGATCCACCGTTTTAAATAGCCCGGAATATTCTGCTTTGTTTAAGGATTATCGTCTCAATAAAGTACAGGGTGGGAGTCAGACAATATTTTTAGCAACATGAAACAGGATAAACAGCTAATCAACTAATCAAAAATAGGGCGGGCAAGCGATATATGCAAATTTGTATAAACAGACTTGTTTTTTGGTTTTCCTTCATGGAAATTTGGAATTTTCATTACGTTATATCACTGATGTAAGATGAAACATTATATACACAAAATAATCCATTTGCAGGCCGTAATTTTTTCAAACCTGTTAAACTGATCCTGTGGACCCCACTCAAACTAGCGAGGCTATCAAACAGCTAGCGTTGCGGTGTGCTTCTTCATTCCAGTGCCCCGAGCTTTTGCTTTCAGATTCAGCCAAGTTCTATGTATAAGGTACGGTATGATATACAGTGATCCGGCATTCATGTAATGTGTCCCAACCACCACAACCGAGGTAGTGTCTGTTTCGTTCGGCCCATGCTCTTTGGGTCCTAACACCCTTTGTTAGACATCGATATTTGTAGCATGCTGCTATCTACGTATACGTATAATTTTTTGCAGGCAGCGTGTGTCGAATAGATAATCAAATGAAGAGCTTCCACTTGGATCACATCGTACGGAAGCCTAAACCGCACGATGGCGGGTTGACCAACACATAGCATCGTCACCATTATTTACGAACGTTAGCAAACGCTACACCTACGTTGCCTACATGCTGTGAGATCTCGTCCTGAACATAACTTCCACCAGTGACATAACTGCTGCCTATCGGCTAGTTCTAGATTGACGATAATTGAGCTTGAGAAAATTATCGTGACAGTTCTGAATCAATGTTTTAAATTGTTAGGTTCAGAACACATGCCAAACCTTGACGCATCAAGTACCGCAAATAGAGTAATGCAACTACCAAACTGATGTGGCGAGCGTTCTGTGAGTTTCCAGCGATTCAGATTTCAACGATTTAACTAGATCTCAGTGTAATCAGAGCTATGGGTTTTCACTGGCTGTGACTACGGCAGATTACCATCCCAATCCGTTTATAAAACCGTGACCCTTACTCAAAGCATGCAAATCGCCAGAATTGAATGAGAGTGTTTTGTTATTTGGTGATTTGTAATCAACACAGCCTTTCTAAAGCTTTAGATTCACTTAATTACCGGATAATTTTAGCTCAATTTAATCAATTATATTTATTGCATAAAAGTGTTGTCGAAGATCTCAACCTCGGCTTTTTGCGTCTTCATGAATGCTTGACTGCGTCGCTTTATTCGATTCCAGTCAAATTGCCTATCTACGCGATTTATTTTCGGTCGAATTATCGTGAAATTTATTAAATTAATAATGCACGAATTATCCATCCTAATGGAGACTTTTTTATCACGAAATGATTTATTTGTTTGAGCTAATACGTTTGTTAAATTTCTCCGCTGAGTGAAGGGGAATTGGGAAAGACGCTTGTCCCTCTACTTGGTGAAATTCAAATAACTCCGCTGTTTTGTTATCGTAAATTTCAACCCTATTTCGTGTGTGGGATGGAATCCTAAGCTTCTCTACAAGATAGTAAATGAGCGATCCAGAATGAAACCAGGCGTATTCTCTGTACAAACCCCTAATGGATTCACTCAGTGCCCAAAATACCACCGATGATTTAACGTTCAACTCACTTGTCTTTAATCCTAAGGGTTGCATCTCATAACACGTTTTTACCAAATTCGTCACATTTAAAATTATTAAGTGAAATGACTGTCCATGATTGTGGGAACTTTGTCAACCAAACGAAAAGAGGTCTTCTGGCGCAGAAAAATTTACCTTCGCCATACCTAGCAGGTGTCGCATTCCTTGGAATGCTCAATCTCAGCATGCATGAAGGAAAAATACCACCGCATTGTAAAGCAGGGATGATAATTCCTATTTATAAATGCGGTAGCCGTTCAGAGACCTCAAGCTCTAGACCGGTAACGCTACTTCCGGTGATCTCTAAATTAATGGAACGCATTGCGACTGCGCGCATAAGAGAACATTTTGAAAACCAAAATATTTTGACGGCAGCAGAACACGTTTTTTGAAGAAATCGTTTGTGTTCATCTAGCCTTTCAACGTTCGAGGATTAGAGCAAAGCACTAAAGGAAGGTGCTACATCGATATTTCCAAAGCTTTATATAGAGTCAACCATGAAATTCTAATAAAAAAGCTCGAAGCTTATGGAATAACGGGAATGTTGCTGAGTTGGATAATGGACTATCTTACTAATAAACGTCCAAATTTCGCGTTGGCAGCACCCTCTCTAGAAATATACACGTAAAAAATGGAGTTCTACAAAGCTCGGTGCTTGGACCTCTTCTGTTCTTGGTCTATATGAACGATATCATAAAGGATATTTGATGTAACTTGATACCGTTTGCCGATGATATTAAAATATGGAAACGTGTCAGGTTTGTTATTGACTGTATGGCATTACAACGAAATATGTGCACCTTATGTTGTCGAATCCACTCAAATGAGTTAGCTTTTAACCCTGCGAAACGAAAAATATTGGGTCTTGGAAAATATCTGCACCACACGTATCAACATCACACGCAAGATCTCTTCTTGACCACCGCAGGAAATGATCTTGGTATCTGGGTGTCATTTAATCTTAAACCTGGACATCATTGCCGGACAGTGTACAATAAAGTTGGCGGTATCTTCAGTCTTCTAAATAAAGATATTCAGGATTTTCAAACCCGAAACTTTACCCCGGTTAATTAATACATGTGTACGTTCTACTATGGAATATTCCATCCAATTCTGGCCACCATAGTTGAGAAAGGATACCCAAGGTAATTCATGGTTCAAGGTTTTTAATAGTCTAAAAAGCAACAAGCTTAATAATAACCATAGGATGGTAAAAATTGAAATGTAAGTGTATGAAAGTAAATAAGGAATTCGAATAAGCAGTATATATGTTTAGGATAAGAATAATTAAATAAAATTAGTCTAATTTCGTTTTAAATTCATGAAATCAAGTGGAGTATGCAACGGGATAAGTTAAACTGTTGCAAGTAAAACACACACGGACAGAGTAAAAATAACTTCTACAGTTCAAGCGGTAATGGGGTACCACCAGCACATAATTACTCGTATCACTTCGCGTTAGTATATCCTGTAAGAGAGGGTTTGGGGTATGGAATATTTGTAAAGTAGGGTATGGTCTTCTCTGATTCGTCGATAGGGAAAGTCGGACAGATTCATGTGTGCTATCCTTTCTTTATAAGGCTTGTTTTGGATGCTGAAAACTAGTTTTGTTGATGGTGATAGATTCGCTGCATAAGTTCTACATCCTTCTTCAGCCACGGAGTTCATGAATGCACACCTTATTCCATGACTGGTTTCAAGTATGTATTCATGATTCTTGGGAATATCTAGGGCGAATATTTCCCAAATACCCGTTTCAGTAGATATAGGGCACGTGCTCCCTTTTGGGATACGGATGCAACGCCAATTCTTTGTCGTACGCAAATAACGAAATGTTACACGGAACTTGTCAATTCATTTTATTAGTCCACCTTAACCAGAAAGAGGATCGGACCAAGGACTAAACCTTGGGGAACTCCACTAGTTGCTGCGATTAGTTTTGATTACAACATGTACTTGGGTAATGCGATTTGTTACGTAGTCATTTAGCGAATTCAACAACTTTCCGGTGATACCAAGCCATGAAAGCTTCTGCAGTAGTAGGCTATGGTTTACACAATTAAATTGTTCGGAGATATCTACGCATCATTCGTGTTTTCCTTGTCTCTTCAAGAAGTCACCGACTGGGCACCGATTAGCACTGATGTCCAACAATGCTTGTCATCGATACTTCAGAAAATCAACCGAAAAATAGAACTCCACTCAAAATATGTTTCAAAACAACTGAAAAAAGGATTCAAATTCGTGATCCGGAGTCGAACACGGAAATGGATAAAGGTGAGAAACTGTGCGTGGAGAAGCCACATACTGCATTCAACACCTGAATCTTGGGAATCTTACCGTTTGTTGAGAAACAAAGTTACTAAACTTGTCCAGGAGGATAAAGAAAGTATCAAATGAATCTGATGGATAAAATTGAACGAAATCCGAAGCTCCTCTTCCAGATCGTGAACAGAAAGGCCAGGGTAAAGCCAGGTGTTTCCGCTTTACTTACTACAACTGGAACTACATCCACAGCTCTCGAAGCCGCTAACGAACTCGCTCAATTTTACTCTAGAGTGTTCTACCCTAACGAGCGCGTATCCTACGATATACCTGCATTCAGGTCGCAGAATACAATACACGAAATCGTTGTGAAACCCGAGAGTGTCCTGGTAAAGCTACGCGGGTTAAATACAAAAAAATCCCCAGGTGCTGATGAAATAACACCATTCATCCTAAAGCAATGCGCCCATGCTCTATTCTCACCACTCTCTGACCTTTTCAACCTGTCCTTGAGTTGTAGCACGGTTGCTAATGACTGGAAATGTGGACTAATCACTCCGATATACAAAGGAGGGAACCGATCTGATGTGTCTAACTACAGACCAGTCACGTTGTTGCCAGTGGTCTCTAAAGTTCTCGAACGACTTGTGGCCGACGAACTTATCAAACACTTGGAACAAAATAGGCTTCTTTCCATCGCACAGCACGGATTCAGGACAAGACACTCCTGTCTCACCAATCTTCTCATAACTCTTGATAATTGGACTCGAGCCGTGGACGATGGATGCCCTATCCATGCGTGTTACTTGGACATGTCTAAAGCTTTTATTCATAGATTTATTCATAGATTATATGCAGGTAAAAAGCTATGCTTTACAAGACCCACAAAAATGTACATCGGGTCGGATGGTAAAAATATCAAAATATTTTTAGATTATTGTCAAACACAAAAAACATACTTTTCCATGTGGATATCTAGTGATTTTTTGAAAACTTCAACAGTTCCAGATTGTACCACATGAGTAGGTAAACTGTTCCACAGTTGCACATTGCGAACGGAAAATGCATATTTGCGGCAGTTCAACCTGCTATGCTGTTGGTAAAGTTTTAATTGGTGACCTCGCAGATGTGTGTTATGGGAAAGATGAAACAAATGACCGCAAGGATGATTTGTTTGATTAAGCACTGTCCAAATGAATATAAGTGCTCCTCGTTTCCGTCTGTATTCAGCCGAATGCAAATTCAATAATTTAAGTCGCGTTTCGTATGGATAATTTGATAGTCCCAGGACGAGTTTTGTCGCTCTGCGCTGTGGAGTTTCTAATAGCAGAATATCTTTTTTCAACCAAGGATCCCATGCCGGTATAGCATATTCAACATGAGGACGGATGTACGTTGAAATCAATTTGCAGGCAATATTGGGGTCAAACGAACCTAGGACTCTTTTAAGGAGACCCAAGTTGTTTTCAGCTTTGCAGGCAGCCAGTCGACATTGCATTGAGTTTCCTAAGTCTGATTGGATAATCACACCTAAATCTTTTTCGGAGGAAGCGGGTTTAATAACAGTGCGACCAAGATAATATTCTTTGCTCGACTTGCTGTTGAGAGACAATAGGCTGCATTTCGAAGCATTCAGGGGCATTTCGTTGTCTATGGACCAAGTGTGAATCATATCGAGATCCCGTTGCAGGTTCTGTGTGTCGTCTGTGGAGTCTACCTTGCGCCAAAGCTTTGCGTCATCAGCGAAAATAAGCACGGACGACTGTAATACAGTAGGCAAGTCGTTTATATATTAAAAACAAAAGCGGTCCGAGGACTGATCCTTGTGGGACACCACGGGCAACTTTAATCGACTCGGATAGTTCGTTTTTGACTCTCACGTACATCTCACGAGATATCAACCATTCTTTAATCCCTGCATGGAGTTTACCCTGTACTCCGTAGGTGAGTAGTTTCGACGAAAGTATTTCGTGATTCACACGATCGAAGGCTTTTGAGAAATCGATATAAATTACGTCCACGGAGTGGCCGGCATCCAGTAGCTCAGACCACGATTCTTTTGCTAATAGCAAGTTTGTCAGACAGGATCGTTTTTTCCTGAATCCATGCTGTGCCTCGGAGATTAAATTATTAATCTCAAAGTGATTCCGTAAGGCATCAGCTATTATGGACTCCATTACTTTGGATAGCACTGGTAATAACGCTATCGGCGATAGTTTAAAGGATCATTTCTTTTACCACCCTTGTAGATGGGACTAATCAGGGCAGTTTTCCAAGTTTCTGGTACAAAGCTCTGCTCGAACATCGTCGTGAATACGTAAGATGTTGGTATTGCCAACTCGGAAGATAGATTGTGCAAAATGTTTGCGTGTATATTGTCTATACCGGGTGAGCCTGTTCTCTTCATCGTCATTAATTTTGTTTGAACAACGTTGGGGGGGAACCCCACCCCCTGAAGAATTGGCAGGCTGCAGCTGTCAGAGTTTAAGGGCTGTCTATGGGTCGACACTTGTGAGATAACTGATGCAAATTGTTGTCGGAAAACGTTAGCGCAATCTTTAAATGACGTCACTATTCCAGTACCAGAGACCAGTGGCGGTATTCCCATTTTAACATTCCGGAGGTCGTTGACGTGTTTATACAATGCTTTGTGATTTATAATGAATTTTTCGACAAGACCGATTTGGTAATCTTTTCTGTCTTTTCGAATGAGGCAGACACACTTATTTCGCAATAACGTGTAGTAGCACCAAGTTATCCCAGAAGGATCGTACAAGTATTTGTACCAGGCATTGTCACGTTTACACATCCATTTCCGAGTACTGCTTCTGAGAGGCTTTTTAGGACGCTGTTTGCTGGATATTATTTTTACCTTCGATGATAAGTCAATGATAATACGAAGTTGGCTGTAAAACGTTTCCCAGATTTCCTTAGCTGATTTGAGTTCAAGGACATCCCATCGATTTGCAGTAGCAAGAGCTCGAAGCAAGTCATAGTTCACAGTTGCATACGTTCGTTGAGTATTTCCTGCTGGTTCGTATTGATAAATATAATCAAATATCATGACAACATGATCACTCAATCCGAGTGGAGCTGTATAGGAAACAGATTCTATCATGAATTCTTCGTTTGTAAGTATGAGGTCCAGGCTAGATGGGGTTTGTTCAGATCGAAATCGCGTTGGTTGTTGCACATGGTTGTAAAGAGGGGTGCAAGTCATTATTTCTTGAAGAAAGCTTTCGAATGAATCGTCACCAGTAATGTGTGTTGCAAGGGTCGGTACATTAAAATCACCCAGCAGGAGCGAATGTGAATATGTGAGCTTCAATGCAAAACGTATTGCATTAGCAAGAACAGTGTCAGCGGCAGATGATGAAGAATGGGGTCGATAAATCAATGCTAAGAGGCACTTACGTTTATCATGTAAGTCAAAAGAGCAAAACAATGTATCTGGGACATCTAACTCGGGGGAGAGAAGTATAGTGCAGTTGATGCTTTCATGTAAGTAGAGGAGGACACCGCCACCTTTTGTTGCTCGATCTTTTCGGTAAATCATCATATGAGGGATTTTAAGTTCAGAATCGTGTATAGAATTACACAACCAGGTTTCTGTCACTGCAATCAAATCCCAAGACGCCACGGTCGCACGTGAATACAATTCAGTAAACTTGCCCAGAAGGCTCTGAGCATTGGTGTAACAGCATGATAGAGATTTGATTTTTGTTGACGATGAAGAGCTCATAGTAGTGGATTCGCCGACCCAGAATTGGTCGGCTGCTCCACGTTTTTTGTCTCAGGTGCATTTGATTGACTTGGTAGCGAAGTCATTTCAGGAACAATGGTGTTCGTGCGTTTAATGTCGTATACAGCCCGAATACGAATTTCAGGAGGTGCAAATTTTCGACATTGATACCACGCCTCGAGTATACTATCCTTCATCTCATCTGTGCGGAATGATATTTTGAGAGGAGGAGGCTGATGCGTTTCTTTTTTCGGTATAAGGCGCATAACATGAGTAGTTATTATACCCTTTAAACCTAGAATCTCTTGTAAGAATCTCCATTCACTGCAATCGTGTTGCATACGTTTGCTGGATTCTACTTCGTTCGAAATGGGTACACCATGAACTATAACAGCTCTGCGATTTGGAGCCTCTTTCGCTAGTTCCGGATTATTACGACGAATTTGCCGTTCTTCCCAAGGAACGTCTGGAAATATTCGCACAGTCGATTTGTTTACAACTAAGAGGGATGAGGCGAGCAACATATTTTCTACATCTTGGACGGACATGAGCACTACACGCAGTAACCTGGGTGTGTTCGCACGAGGTGAGTTCGGGGGTCTAAACAATCGCGTCAGCGACGCAGGTGAGACAGTGATATCTAAGCTTCTGCAAAGGTCATTCCATTGATTCCTGTCATCTGCTTCGCGTTGCTTTAGCGATGGCGAAGTTGATTCAACGAGATTACTACAAATTACCGTTAGATCATCAATGTTTGTCTTTGGGAGGG
>JACCGJ010013513.1:0-119551 GCA_013407085.1 Atriophallophorus winterbourni
TCGCAACGGAAGCACAGGACCGGTTTCGAGGTTTTTGCCTCTCATCAGCTATGCGTATCCGCTGGACTCTTCGCGTTTCGAACTAGTATTTGTGTAGACGGATGGCGCAATTTGAATCGAAGTTCGCGTCTACTCGCTACTTTATAAGTAGCTGAAGGGACTAAAATAAGTCCCAACTGATCGAACGGCCTGTTGCCGCGAGGGTTATTACAACCCCAGGCTAGTTCGAAGTAGAATACCAATCCGAAACGCTAAAATCTCACCGGAAGAACAGGACCGGTTTCGAGGTTTTTGCCTCTCATCAGCTATGCGTATCCGTGATCCGTTATCAAAACAAGTAAAATCCACAAACAGTTATTATTTTTGCAGCGATGAAAACAAATAGCGCATCAAGTACTGAATCGAACGACTAAAAACTAGTAACTCTAGTGTCATCTTTATTCTCTATTGCTCACTTCTGTCTAGACCTGGGCAACCTGACAGTATCTTAGCCCACGTGCAGTCTCTGACTGTGGCACTTTGCCTGGATCAGGCTTTTGCTTTCATACATGCATACATCATCATCATCATCATGGAGCACTTAGCCCACGTGCAGTCTCTGACTGTGGCACTTTGCCTGGATCAGGCTTTTGCTTTCATACATGCATACATCATCATCATCATCATGGAGCACAAGTCTGAAGCCAGACAAAGTGCCATGCAATATGAAGCAGGAAAAGCAGATAAGCAAGCGCGTGGAAAAGAGAAAGTAGGCAAGCGGAATACGCAAAAGCAAATGCACAAAAAGCAGCTGGTTTTTGTACTTTCACGGCATGCGATATTTTGGGTTTTTGTTTTTGTGTTTTTATGTAAAATAATACCGAATAAAAAATTATGACACACATAACAAAATACACTGGCGCCACTGACTTCGGTTTGTAGCCATATCGCGTGAGGTTTCCAGCCAACTATTAGGTGGAGCTTTTGGACCCTACCCAGGCAAACGAATACGCCCAACTGAGCCTAGCGCTACGGTGAGTTTCTTCATCCCAACGCGCCACGTCATGGACTGGCCACCCGATCTTTTCTCTAAGCTTCTGTCAGGCTTAGCGACTAATGCGCGGTACGGTAAACGGTGAGTAGGCATTCTTAAAACTTGTCCCAATCATCGCAAGCGAGCAAGCATCAGCATTTCTCTCAGTCCGTGGCCACCTGGTCCTAACACTCGCTTGCAGACATCTATATTTGTAACACGATGCTGCCACCGAATGCGAGCAATTCTACGTTAACAACAGGTATCAAAAACAGAAAGCCGACGGACATCTTCCGCTCAGATAGACCAGGTTTCGCAGCCATAAAGGAGTGTAGCACGCACCACTGCGTTGTACACTCGGCCCTTAGTATGGAGTGAAACATCGCGTCATACTAAATTACCGTCCTCCCATTAGTACTGATTTAGTGCCTCATATGAACCAGACATACAAATCTTTTGGGCAGATTTGGTTTTAGGTAAATCAGCCTTTGAGAGCACAACCGGCAATTCGTTCTTCTCAATAAAACCCTTTGCATAACAATCAACAGAGCTAGTTGCAACTTGCACTATCCAGCCAAGTAAAGTCTTATAACACCATCCGGTTCCAAAGTTGTCACGGCCGAGGCGGGCTTAAGTATAAGCTCCAAATTCCAAAAATGCTCTAATGGCGCGCGTCTCATATAGCCTCTGTCAAACAAGTCCAGCTCCTGGCATGCACGAGTGGTCTTGTGTGACCCGGCGGAACTGCTTCTACTGACAAGAGAAAAGGCGAAGACGGCTGACTGGCGTCGCAAAACCAGCATGCTTCGGGTAGGTGGAGCTCATAAGTCCATGAAGTCGGTCCACCTGGGGGAAAACCCCTGTCTTAAACCTCTACTGCCTTGTGGCTACATCCAATCATGGAAAAGGATTCAGGAGTCAACCTCGAGGAAAAATCCGGAGCCGGAGTCCCAATAGGCAGTCCGAAGTTTTATACAACTTCGCCCTGCCACCTTCTACGACGACATCGTTGTCCAAACGCATCAGCCTAGCTGTTCCTTTGGTTCCGGTGGTGCCGTTGAGAGGGAGCACTTGCTTCATGGGCAACAGCTAGTTCCCCACTTTGAACTGCCCTGGCGTACATCACGCACCAATGGAGAGGACACTCCATTCTGCTTCTGCGGATAATAACACGGGAAGCAGCAGATACCGGTTAAAAGCTATGGCTCGATTGGCGTAGAGCTCAGCGCCTGGGGCTGCTTCCGACGGTGGGAGAGACCTTCAGGTCTCATTGGACGGCTACCGCCCGCCTCAAGCTGGGCAGCCCCCAGCCAATATGGTGCAGTCTCGCCACGGTCTGCTATCCTCATTGGGTGCATGGGGATTAGGAATCAACCGACAAGCAGACTTTTTTTCCGCACCAGCGAAACCAATTACTTCTTCTTCTTTTTCTTCTTAATCGACGACAGGGGGTCAAGCCCTTGTAAGCCGCATCTATTTATATCAGCAACATAATCCAGGAGAACCTCAGTTGAAGAAATCCTGTCCAGTGTTGTTCAGCTTCGCCGTGATTACAGGCAATACCTTATCCAAAAGTTGCTTGAATTGGTCTTCAGAGCTTGCTGAAATAACCTCTTCCGGAAGCGCATTCCACAAGTTAGGAATTATTGTTGAGAGCGTGAATCCATGTGGTAGGCGTCGTGTCTTTCGTTTTTGAAGCTTTAGAGCATGGCCACGGGTTCTTGAGTCCATCACGAGAGGGAAAAACTCGCGCAGCTCGTCACCATAAGCTCCCGGTGACTTGCATAACCAAGAAGCTTCGTACAGCGCAACAAGTTCAACCGTACTCAGAAAAGAAACGATGATGAAAACAGAGTTAGACGCGGTTTTCCGTACGTGCAGAATATATCAGAAATTGCAGCTCGGGTCCATCGGCCATTTGGAATAGAGGTCGCGCACAAACCGGTGTCAACATTACACAATCACTTCAACAATATAAAAGACAAAGTTGAAAAATTAAAACAATCGAATATAAATATATAAATAAATATTTTATTCTTGGATCTCCAAGGCATGCTAAGCATGATAAAAAACTAATCCAAAAATTTACAACAGTTATTAAATTTTCAAGGTCACACGGGAATTTTACGTTAGTTAAAATGATGAAGGCAAATTGCAATCAATCATTTTACAGAAATCTAATATGTGATCTGTTATTGTATGAAAATGAGTAATAGCATGAGAAGGATAATGTCGCAAAGAATAGTAAAGTTCGACAGACGTGATCATTGAAAATGTGGGAGATCGCGAAGAGGCTACATCTTCAAAATTTTCAGTTGTTCAGGTTCACGTTGCACAGGACTATAAGTGGATAGGTCGCCAATCGAGCGTCCAGATTTCTTCCGGTGGTATGTCAAAAAAAAGCGCCCACCACTTCAAACAAAATACTTCACAGATTTCTTCTGGTAGGATGGTTACCTGTAATGTAGAGCAAACACTCCCCTCACCAAAGGTGTGATTTATGTTTTTGAAATATTTATCTGTTTTGAATGAAGAACTTCTTTCTCGTAGGTATTCGTATAAGACTCGGGACGGCAGTGTTTCATCGTCTATGGGCAGGTTTTGTTAACATGAATGTAAACGTGGTAATCTGGAAGATAAACACTGAGTGGCCAAGAGAAAGATCATTATGAAATTTGTAAAACTAATTTCACTGTTAGTTTCCAGCAAGGCCATGATTATATAGTTCGTCTAGTGAGATATCTAGGTTGCAGAGTTTCGATAATTTTTCCACAGTGATGAATGAATCTAGATGTGATTTAAAATCACGTAATGAGGCAAAAAGTCTTAAGTTGTTCGGAAGTAGTTTTCAGAGTTTAGCCTACTTATTTAGGTAGAAGTTTCTCCTTACTTTCTTGCAGAATCTAGGCAGTTCCACTAAGTTATCTTGATTTCCTAAATTATACCTAGAACCTTGTCGTAAGCGAATAGTCGAATTTTTATCTGTATTATCAAAGGATACTATTCTAAAAAACAGTATTAGGTTGTGTCTAGTTCTACGGAACCGTTAAGGTTCTAGCATGAGCAGCTTACAGCTTTCTCTATATGATTAATTCGAGCTATATCCAATAATTGATTTGGTAAGAGTATGTTGTACTTTTTCCAAAACGATGGTTTCGTTTTTCTCTGTGCTGCTATATATTATATCACAGTAAACAAAGAGTATAGTGAAACGTTTATAAATATCTAACTTACAGTGTGGGAGAGTGAAGATATTATGAATCATATTTATACTCTGCTTTGCCTTCGAGATCACGTGATTTACATGCTCGTTTCATGTAAGCGATGCAGAAAATTTCAATAGTGAATAGTCAATAGTATATTATGGTATAAAAAACTATAAGCTTGAAAATATAACCATATGAAAGACAATACATGGGTCGGATGGGGTTCAGCGGGTTCTGCGTCATTTGCCAAAATTCCGTAAACGGTGGGGTTATGTATCCTAACAGTTAATACAAGAAGAGAATAATCGGCGCATTTGCGTATATATGTATCTGCAAATAAAGAGGAAAATGGGTGCAGTATCGGCTACTCCACGTTTTTTGTCACAGGTGCATTTGATTGACTTGGTAGTGAAGTCATTTCAGGGACAATATCGTTTGTGCGCTTAATGTCGTATACAGCCCGGATACGAATTTCAGGAGGTGCAAATTTTCGACATTATTAACACGCTTCGAGTATTCTATCCTTCATCTCATCTGTGCGGAATGATATTTTGAGAGGATGAGGCTAATGCGTTTCTTTTTCGGTATAAGGCGCATAACATGAGTCGTTATTATGTCCTTCAAACCTAGGATCTGTTGTAAAAATTTCCATTCACAGCAATCGTGTTGCACACGTTCGCTAAATTCAACTTTATTCGATGTACCTTCACTGGACGCCCTTTTCGGTTGTATTTACAACCCACCTCCTCCATCTTCACATAATCTTGATAAAATAAAAATGCTTTTATTGAAGTTTCTCTGACCCCTCATAAAAATAAACTTATAGCTGGTGATTTTAACATGCCTTATACATGCTGGAATTCCCCCATCTATCTAGAAAATTTTCCTCTTTTTCCGAAGCAATCAGCTTACTAGGTTACACTCAAGCAGTAGATAAACCTACAAGGCAATCAAGCCTTCTAGACCTTATTTTCACATTGGGTCCTAATCCTAGTAATGTGCAAGTCATACCGACCCTTCTTGGTTGTGATCATAAAATGGTTATGTGCCAACTTCATCTTCATGAAACTCGGACATCCATCAGCACAGATAATGATTGTCTTTATATTGATCGGATAAAGTTTTTGACTCTAATCAGAAACTCTGATTGGACTGACTTCTTTATATCTCCAGATTTTAATCTTATCTCTTCCATATTTCATAAAAATTTCTCTAGATGTCTTGTAAATGCATCAACTCATCGAAAGACTAAACCTATTAAACTTGATAAAATAAAACTTCTTGAAAAAAAGATAGCCCGTCTTTCTGCTTTTGTCAACCACACACCAGACTTTTATTCATTTTTACGTCTCAAGGAACTTCTTAGCTCTTTTACAACAATCAAATTACAATTCATCGAGAATCAAGAAAGAATGGCCCCGAACAGTGCTTCGAAGACCAAGTCTTTGAACAGTCTGACGAGATCTCGATATAATCTAAGTAAACATGAAATTTCTACACTTGTGTTCAACGATGATGGTAGAGAATCATCAACATCAGACTCTTCAGCAATAAGTAAGCTTTTTCTGAACTATTTTAGTCAGTCATTCAATACCAGCGTATACACTGTACTCCCAAATCAAAATATTAATTCAATGTGTATGGATTCCATCTCCTTTAGTTTACAAGAAGTTAGCTCAATTTGTCGGCGAAGCAAAGCTCCTTACAAGCCTGATATTGTGGGCTTCGTTCCAGCAATCTTGCAACTAAATACGGATGATATACCATTAATTTTATTAAACCTGTTTAATCTTTCTATTAAATCTGGTATTTTTCCTCTCGAATGGAAACATTCTGTCATTGTACCTCGGCTTAAAACAGGGAATTTGCACATCGTCACTAATTATCGCCCAATTAATCACACACCTTTTCTCTCTAGGCTATTCGAAAAGTTGATCAAGAACGCATTAATAGCTTACTTGGGCCAAACGCTTTCTCTCCATTCCAACATGGTTTTTTAAATCAAAAGTCCTGCATTACCTGTCAGCTGGAATATTTGGACCATATAACGGCCTCCATAGATCATGGATTAGCTGTACTGACAGTTTTCTTAGACATTACCAAAGCATTTGATAAGGTTCCTCATTCTCTTCTTCTTCGAAAATTATCATCACTTGGGATTTTCGGATCCCTATTTAATTGGTTCTGCTCATATCTTTCTGATCGCACCTTCTCCGTTTCCGTTAATGGCATATCCTCTGAAACACAACCTATACCAAGTGGAGTCATTCAGGGTAGCGTACTAGGTCCCCTCCTTTTTCTTATATATATTAATGATGTTCAGGATTTCGTAAAAAACTCGAAGCTTTTTATCTTTGCGGATGATATTAAACTTGTTTTAGCTTTTCCAGCCATAGAGGTATCACAGGCTATAGACTCTCTCAACGACGATCTTTCAACCCTTTCAAGTTGGGGCTCACAATGGGGTTTAGAATTCTCAGCTCTGAAGACGCAATTCATGGGTATACGCTGCGCAATACCCCCCGGTAGTATTATTCTCAGCAAGACACCACTCGCACCTTCTAACGAAATCAAAGACTTAGGATTTAGATATTCTTCATCTCTCAATTTCAACGAACAAGTAAGATTTCTCATAGCAAGAGCTAGACAGAATTTTGGTTTGATAAATCAAAAATTCCTCCTTCGTGAAAGTAGACTAAGTCTATATAAAATGAAAGTATTACCAAATATTCATTTGCATGCTTTTTCGTCATTCTCACCCCACGACCGGTTTCGTGCTGTTTGCACTCATCAGGTAGGGACAGTAAGATCAGGATCCGCATGCGCTATTACCACTTCTTGATTACTGTAATATAGCCTACTCTCACATCGCTAGGCGTGACTGTATTCTCTTAGAAAGCCTTCAACGTAGAATTAGCAAAATCATGTTAGGCTACTTTAATCCTTCATCTTATAAAGTAAGATGCAATCTACTAGACATCGACCCGCTGTGGTTACGCAGAATTCGCCTTAATCTTTTTCTTTTCTTCCGAATCATCACAGAGCACCAAGTTAAGCTTAGATCTACCATGCGCTTCCAAGATTGCAATCGTTCTGTACGACGTAACCGAATGAGGCTATTACATATTCCCCTTACTCGCACTAAAGTTCGACAAAACTTCTTTTAATTAGGTATGCGCATCTTTGGAATTCTCTTCCACTTCATTTCCGCATGTGCACATCTGCAGGTAAATTTAAAACACTCGTAGATTCTCTTACTGCTCCATCGCTATGCGAAATTCTTAAAATAAACACTTCTATAGACAATATATTTTGTCACGGTATTCCTGGTTATTGAACCAGTTGTAAGTATTTTGTACATTAGCACACGTATAGAACTGTTCACAATGTCCGAAATACATGGTATTATTAAGTTTCATGTTACTTAGTGTCTATGTATGTTTCATCTATTTCTACTCTTCCCTCATATCTGTCTAGGCCTGGGCAACCTGACACTATCTTAGCCCATGTGCAGTCTCTGACTGTGCGGCACTTTGCCTGGATCGGGCTTGTGCTTTCATACATACATCAAAACCTGGGACTAGTATTATATGTACCCTTACTTTTTGTATCTCTTTAGTCAGGTTACTTAGGGTCTATGTAAGTTACATCTATTTCTATTCCCCATTTCATATCTGTCTAGGCCTGGGCAACCTGACAGTATCTTAGTCAGGTTACTTAGGGTCTATGTATGTTACATCTATTTCTATTCCCCATCTCATATCTGTCTAGGCCTGGGCAACCTGACAGTATCTTAGCCCATGTGCAGTTATCCTTATCGTTTCAATTCAGGTTTCTATCGTGAACAAATGTCTCTAAAAAAATAGAAACATCTAAAAAAATTATTTTTCTGATTAGCTATTTATAACGCTGCTGTAGTGTCAGGTTACATAGGGTCTATGCATGTCTCGTCATAAGTTGGGACTTGCATCACATTTTTTCTATTTGCCACATTGCCTTCCATGACATTTTCTATACACCATTATGTATATATCTTATAAATGTCACATTTTTATCCAAACTTGCAAAACAATAAAATCTACCAAAAAATAAAAAAAGTAAAACCTGAAAAACATTATGTTTTTAATGTACATTCTTATTTTTTAAATGATGAACTATTTTACTTTGATGACCTCTCACCAAGATGGTGAAGAGAATACCTTTCATTATATTCCAGTGTCTTCGAATACCGAACCATCAGTGAAACTGGCTCGAAATCTATCCGCCCGAGATTTGTTCCATTTGCGATTCACTCTCCTGCAGATAACGAAAACCCGGCTGGTGAACACATTTTGGCTCGAATCGTCGACAATTCTTCGAGAGTATTGGAGTACCCTACTCCCATGCTTTTAACCACACCCTCTTTCATCCCCTAGAATTTCTTAAATTTTCTTATTCTGATGGATTTATGTTCACTTTTCCATCCTCTCAACCAATCTCTCCGTGAAAAAACATAAATTGATACATATATAATTTATTTATCAATTTTTTTTATGACAATCTATTACAATTCACTTCACATTTTCCATAATTACCTTCCATTTATGTTCTCCATGCTTTCCCATCCTTGCAATTCGTAACTTCTGACAAAATTTAAATGAAATCTTATTGTTATTAGACATGAAGATTTTTTTCTTACTTTCCGTATATTCGTTTCCGTTATTGAACGGAAAAAATGTTTAAAAATCCCGCTCACTTCGGTCATTTGCACCGCTATATTTTTTTCTTTTGCTGTTCCAATTTTGATATACTGATCATGTATTACATGCCTTGGATATCCAAGAATATATATTATTAAATGGGTTCACCATGAACTACAAGAGCTCGGTGATTTATAGCCTCTTTTGATAGTTCCGTATTATTACGACGAATTTGCCGTTCTTCCCACGAAACGTCCGGAAATATTCGCACAGTTGATTCGTTTAAAACTGAGAGGGATGAGGCGAGCAACATATTCTCTACATCTTGGACGGATATGAGCACTACACGCAGTAACCTGGGTGTTTTCGCACGAGGTGAGTTCGGGGGTCTATACAATCTCGTCAGCAGGTGTAGTAATTACGGATGAATCACACTGCATACACTGAGTTGTATCAGAAGATGATTGATTTGTGGGTATAATGGTAATCTTGTTGAGAAGAAAAGAGATAAGCGTCAAGTCGCTCTTCAAAAATGGAGAGTGATTGGGAGGTTGCGACAAAAACTGGTAGATTATTCCAAACACGAGGTGTATGGACAGAAAATAAAACTTTACTGCAGTTCAACCGACTGGGCTTGTGAGCTAGATTGATGACATGTCCCCGGGTTCCGGAACTGGTTGCCATAACAAGCCGTCCATGACACGGAAGTTTGTTCTCCTTAGGGATAAGGAAAACCAGTAGCAGATCCCCTCGGGAACGCGTTGAGTTGCTGGAGGCGGTCTTCATATTTCAGCAAACTGTGTCCTTTCACGAGATTTGTGAAGCTCTGTTGAGTTTGCTCTAGGAACTGATGGTCGTGATCTAGCCAAACTGATACCGCATGTACCAGGTGGGGCCTGAAGTACGCGTGTAGGAGCGTGGGAAAGAGGCGGTGGTCAAAAGTCCCGAAGACCCGTTTGAGGATCCTTACGTTGCAATTGGCGACTGAGGGTGCGAAAAACATCGGACTAAGCACCCAAGATTACTTTCAACCAACACGCTGAGGTTTTTTTCTAGCATACTCACCAAAAGTTCGGTGTCCTCTAGCTTGTAACTAGGTTTACCAGGGTGAGGATTGCGGAGAGATCTGCATTTTCGTGGGTTGAAAGGGAGCTGGTTTGACATGGCCCAGTTATCAAGTGAGGTAAGATCCGCCTGCAGTTCATCACAATCATTCGATGAAAAGAGGATGCACCATAATTTGATATCATCCGCGAACATCAGAAACGGTGAGTTCACACATGCACCAATGTCGTTGAAGATCATCAAGAACAGACGCGAACAGTGTATAGAGCCCTGGGGTAATCCGCATTGTAATGAAAAACAATCGGTAAGCGATTGTCTAACGCGAACGCTAAGTGTCCTGAAGCGGAGGACTTTGGCTAACCAAGACAAGATTGGGTTACCAATTTCAAGTAGGCTAAGTTTTTGTAGTAAAATAGCGTACTAAACACGGTCAACATCTTTAGAGAAATCCAGGTATATAATATGGACACCATAGCATGCATCGACAGCTTTGGTTCAGCAGTTCCGTGCCAAATGCATGTTTGTTGTAAAAGTGTGTTCACGGCGAAACCCATGTTTTTCGACAGGGACAGCATTCGTGTTCTTCACAAAAGCCAACGATATCGTATGCGCGCCCATTATTGCTATTCACCAACTTCATGTGTTGATTTAGGGGCTTCCTGACTATTGTGTTTCTAAATTAGCTAGGATTTGAAAAAAGAACTTACGTCTGTCTAAATGTAGGTATGCGAAATGAACGCTGAGAGGGCGGTGGTGTTCCGTCTACTATGTCGTTGTGCACAGGTTTTGAATCTTGGCTTCTTGCGGGTGTAGTAATTACGGATGAATCACACTGCATACACTCACTTGTATCAGAAGATGATTGATTTGTGGGTATGAGGGTATTTTTGATCTTTCTAAGATCGAAAGGCCTCTGCATTGTGGTGAGTTCAGCTTTATTATTACCATTAGAAAATCTCGGTATGGATTTCAAAATATTTTTATTCTCTAATATATATGACGCGAAACATTTGTCAGTTAATTGTATAGGAATTGGAGTTTGCTGTCTCATGCTGTTGTTGCGTAAACGGACATAATCAGCACAATCTCCATGAATGCCATATAAAGTGAGAATAAATCTTTTCAAGTAATTCAAAGAAAAATTATCAGCTACATTAAATGAAGTAATATTCTTGGAACGGGATTCTCACGTTTACAAAAATGCGTGCAGAGTTTCCAAGAAAAACTACATCGGACAAACCGGCCGCAAGCTAAGCACAGGATTACACGAACACCGGTTGGCAATGCGAATGCACGACCCAAGGTCATTGATATCAATACATGTTGATCAATTCGGACACTAATTCGGTTGGGACAACGCGATGATTTAGGCCAAAGAAAACAACCGACGAGCACAAGAATTCATTGAAGCGTGGCACCCAACAACGACATCAATTAAACAGCACCTTCGATTTGCTACAACTTGTAGACCAATAAAAACTTGATGGACAAGAATGCAACACATAAATTTTAAAAACATAAGGGAGTGATTTCGAACGGACAAACGAACCTCATATAAATCAAAAAATAATTTTAAGTCACTTCGAAAGAATTTCTGCTGATGATGTCATCTAGGTTGATGACGAAACGTCCAGCAAGATTTATACAAGCTTGTCGAACACCATACAAACAACAAATATCAGTTTTGAAGCTCAGAACCTGAAACGTTCCATGATTTCATGATGACGTTTCGAATATGTTAGGCGCATGAAAATCAGCTGTGATTAACAATGAGTTAAAAAGCACGAATGCCGATGTTACTGCCCTGCAAGACACGCGATTACCTGACAATTGTGTGCTAACAGAAAGAGATTACACAATTTTAGAAAGAAAGAGGTTCTGAAGAGTCTTGATTGCATGGAGTTAGGTTTTTCGTGCGAAACAGCCTACTGAAAGCAGAAGAACCAGGTACTCAAAATCGTTCCACAAAAACGATGTAGCGGTATTGAGTGATTTCAATGCCAGAGTTGGTACAGGTTACGAGTCTTGGCAAAAATGTCTCAGAAGGTTCTGAGTTGGTAAAAGCAATCGAAATAAACAACGCCTTTCAGAACTGTGTACACAGTTCAGTCTTTGTGTTAGTAACAAAACCACAGCAGAAAGTCTCTTCGAAAAATCCTCGCTCTAATCATTGGAACCAGCTTGATCTTATTCTTGTGAGAGGCACTATTATAGGAAGCGTGCTTCTAAGCAGATAATGCACGAAACACCGTTACCTGTCCCTTAACTTCCGTCATCTCACCTGAAAATGTTTTACAACAATTAACTATTACATCGGAGAGTGTCCTCCGCACATTGCTAAATCTCAAGACGAGAAAATCTCCCGGAGCTGACGAAATTACCCTGTTGATTCTTAAAAACTGTGCTTATACTTTGTGTACGCCTCTCACATACTTGTTTAACCTCTCTTTAACCCAAAGTTTCGTTCCCTGTGATTGAAAGAATGGCATCATTACCCATCCACAAAGGAGGAAACCGTTCCGAAGTATCCAACTATCAACCAGTAACACTACTACCGGTGATCTCTAAAGTGATGGAGCGCCTCGTAGCAAACAGCGTCACAAAACATCTGGAAGACAATTTCTTGCTCGCAGTCGAACAACACGGCTTCAGAGAAAGACACTCTTGCCTTTCAAACCTTCTGCTCGCCCTCGATGACTGGACACAAGCTGTAGACAAAGGTCTCACAGTACACGCTTGTTATTTTGATATGTCAAAAGCATTCGATCGTGTCAACCACAGTCTGTTACTACACAAGAGTGAGCTTTGTGGAGTCAAGGGTTCATTACTAGCCTGGTTTGAAGATTATCTCCGCGACCGTATCATTATAGTAAGGGTTGATGGTGCTTTATCACGACCTATTGCAGTAGCGAGTTGGGTGCCGCAGGAATCAGTGCTTGGACCAATTCTTCTCCTGATGTATGTCAACGACTTACCTGAACTTGTTCGCCGCAAAATCTTGTTATTTGCGGATGACATCAAGCTGTGGACACAATTACGTACAACTGAGGATTACAGAGAGCTTCAGCTGGACCTCGATGTATTACAAGACTGGTCAGTTAGAAATGAACTACCTTTCAATGTCAGAAAATGCGAGGTATTGACTGTTGGAAGACATTTCGAGTACTCCTACACCCTTGGCTCCCATATTCTTGAAAGTACTGACAAGGAGAAGGACTTGGGTGTGTGGGTGAGCAGCACTTTGAAACCGTCACATAACTTCACAGCTGTCTATGAAAAGACGTCACAAGTACTGCTACTGCTAAAACGCGTGTTCGGGAGTTTCAATAAGCAAACCGTTCATCGGATAATAAATACGTACTTGAGGCCAACCATGGAGTATGCGGTTCAGGCTTAGTCACCCTGGCAGAGAATATATTATCGAACCACCAAGCTCGTACGCGGTTTAAAGCACAAACAATACGAAGATTGTATTGCAAGTCTCAATCTATTCGACTCTCGCTACCGCCGTCTTAGAGGTGATTTGATACTTATGTTCAATATATTGCATACCCCCAACCATCATCTAAATCAACTATTCACGCGACTACCACCCAGAACCAGCCGAAGTCACGACTATACAGTACTTATTCCCGATTCGAGACTAAACTGTCGAAGGTACTTTTATGCTGTACGTGTATGCTTCACGTGGAACTCCCTACCTTGTAATGTTGTACATTCCCCCAACTTGGATATATTCAAATCGAATTTGGACAATTTCATGTTGACTAATCCAAACTTTGAACCTATATATTTTACATCATAAAAGCTTTGAACTCTAAAAACAGTTTCTGTCCAATGGATTTTTACTTGATTCCTGAACGGATCAGTAAGCAAACAAATCCCGTTTTCTACCCATGTTATTCGTAATTGCCATATTATTCTGTGGTTTTTGTCAAGCTGTATGCTTTTTAGACCATTGAAATTGAATTAAATTGAATCCTAAAGCGCAGACTGCGAAGCAGGACACTCACTAGTCTGTGCAAAACTGTAGCTTCCACACACGAGATTTTGCCGCATCAAATTGTCTGCTGAGCGAGAAAATGACGCCATGTGTTAACCTGATTTTGCTGCGCGATTTTCAAAATCGTTAACAGCCAAGTTCAACAAGACAATCCCGCTCGAATTGGCTACATAAAACTGAGAATCGATGAAAAGCTGCATATGCCGAGTCGCAATTTCCACTTATTGTCCGAAGAAAGCTCGAACGAGCGATTGGTGGGATTTTAAAGCTTTTAAGGTGACTGTTGTGTTGGATGATAAACGGCCAACATTCTCGATTTCAAATGTATACCAGCTGATGAAAGATTAGAACTTCTAAGATCAGCATAAATAAGATCCATCTGACTGCAAGAAGATGTGCAAATGAATATTGGACTGAAATTACCCTCAATAATCAAAAGCTGCTGATACTGGATGGATTCAAGAGAGCCATTTTTTAAAAAAATTTGAAACAGCTTCAACTAAGTCTGTATATTTCCACCAGAATGTCCGCAAAACTCAACAAATGGTAAGAAAGGTACAGTATGGTTTTACCGCATATACCTGATAATGTTGAACGGTTGCCGCCATTGAAAATTTCGTTACTCTCTGTACTATTGATGAGCTTAATACTTTAATCGACAAATTAGCGAACAGGAAGGTCCTTTGTGACGACAGGATTGCAGCTGAGATCATCAAATGCTGTGCCTGAGCATTATTACAGCCACTTCACCATTAGCTTCTTCAGTGCTGGCATGAGAACTGAGTCCCACAAGAGGAGCGGGAGAAAACGATTATCACGCTTTTGAGCATAAGGGTGATAGAGACGACCGCAACAATTACAGAGAAATCTTCCTTCTGGACGTTGTGAGCAAATTGTATGCAAACGCCTTACAGATCCGGCTACATGTTTTAGCTGATAGTGTTTACTTCGAAACACAAAGTGGCTTCCACAGCGAAAGATCAAGCGTTCACATGATATTCTCCCTCATCAACTTCAAGAATAGTGTCAGGAACATCGTATGTAATTAAACGCTGTTTTCATTGATTTACCGAAGCACTTCGACTACGTCAACAAGGAGGATTCAATGATTTAAGGATTTAAGGTTAAAAAACTAATGCTTTACAACACCACAGGATTACTGTATGAATAAAAACATGAATATTACAATACTATAGAAGAGAATAGAGAATCTCAATTGTTAGGCTCACAAATGATTTTCGTTTGCAAGTGCAAGTCCAATTTCACTTTAAAAATCGCCAGACAAGGAGAGTCCACCGAATGTTGGGGTAGGGAATTCCAAAGAAATATAGCACGTACGGCGAACAAATGGCGCCGGCAATCAATACAGAAACGTGGAATGTGAAGGAATAAGGTATGTCCGCGTGTCACTTTCACATCACAAATATCAAGCAGGTGTTTTAGTGGATGTCCTTCGGTAGACACAATTCTGTAGGTCAGAATAATATCGCGTCGTCTCCTCCTTTGGGTAAAGTCACATAGACCCAGACGTCGCAATCTTTCGGTATACGGAACATTGCGAAGACCCATCACAGACTTTGTCGCTGTATGATAGATGATATCAAATAGAGCAATACCTTTTCGCAGTCAAGGAGCCCAGACCTCTACCGCATACTCCATCGTAGGACGAATGTAGACATTCATTATCATTGGTAACGTTACCAGAGAGAATCTTCCAAATATTCTTCGAATGATACCTAACAATCTGTTGCCCTGTCGATATATATTCTAGTAGTGCACTGTGCTCTTCAGGTTTCCGCTAATCCACACTCCAAGATCTTTTTCTAACGAGCTCCATCCTAGGTTTTCAGTTCGAATTGATGTGTTCAAAGAACATTCTTGCCCAGATGGAGCATCTTACATTCCTGTATTTTGAATGACATGTCATTCATGGCCGCCCAATTTGACACGCTGTCCAAATCTATTTGAAGTTTCTCACAATCCTCCATGGAACTAATTGGCGTCCAAATTTTCATGTTATCTGCGCATTTTTCGGCGGTACGTTCAACTTGGTTGTATTTCTTACGCTATGATTAAATATTACGAAATTTTGATGGAGCTGTGAAATTGCAATCTATATTACGTGCACTACTAAAATATAAATATCTTTTTCATATATCTACATCATGGCTCACATTACTTTCCCATGCTTGAAGGCTGGCTATGGTCAGCATGTAGCCAATGGTATCGAGTATTGTACCTGCAAGCGCTGGGAGCATCAGAAGTGTTCTAGTATTATGAAGGGTGATTACACCATGTATTCAGCCCAAAAATGGTTCGAATGGGTCTACATGGAGTGCAAAGCAGTTGCAATGGAGGTTTACCGTAAGCAAGTTTCCCAATTACTCGCAATTCTGCAGGAACCAACCCAAATATCCTACGCGCAAGTTGCGTCCTCGTCCAAACCAATCTTATATAAGCTGGAGGGAAACGCGGAAAAACTAACAACAAGTTGTTAGTCAGCGTAAAAAGAAGAGCCAGCCAGCTCAAAACGTACCGCGCCTACCAACATGTAAGGAAACCAAGCCGCATCTCGGTAATTTAGCAACAATTAACTCGCAATCAGCTTCAATCCGCAGCGAATTGTGAGCGTTGCAAAAAAGGCGCTTTTCCTGAGAAAAGTTTGAAAACTATAATCAGAAATATTCTGATACGAAATGAGCAAGAGCATTTTATACAGGAGGCTGAATCACGACGCAGTTGAGAACGCCAATGCGTACAAAATTTATTGCGTCTAGCATACATAGAGTAGGTCTGTACAAGAAAGGAAACCAAGCAAGACCTGTTTCTTTCCAAATGCGACCAAATACATACCAATACAAATGGTTTGAATAAATCGTTTCCAGATAGCCGCCCAGTTTCAGCAAATTATTTTGCGTTCCAGCGTTCAAGTAGTAAAGTAGCAAAAAAGAAAAGTAACACAGATAAACGCAGATGGAATAACTCCGCAACAGCGGATATTTCAGTCAAGAATGCTCGAGTGCTAGTAGAAAGTATGACGGACGAATCTTGGCTAAGTTGTGATGCAGCAAACGAAAGCCACGCTTCGTATGCGCTCAACGCTTCTGCATTGAGAACCTCTACGCCAGAACCTTCAAGTGACGTGGATTCTCCACACAGCACTAATTTGGACATTCTAAAAAACTTAATAATACCTCGGGTTTCGCGCATGAGGGTTCTCCGAAATTAGGCAGGGTACATCGAAATGCTGTGAGCATACTTAACACAAATGCTTGCAGCGTGTGTAGTAAATGGCTGGAATTAATGCAGAAAGGCTCTAATAGTAAATTAGGATCCTAGGTATATCAGAGACCTGGCTTCAAGATACAGATATTATTCCATTTGTTCTTCTTTCGGCATACACAGCCATCAGATCGAATAGACCAGTTGGTATTAAATACCAAGACTCTGGCATCAAAATGGCCACTTTTGGCATCCAGCTTGTATCGACAATCATCACAGACGGTAAGCTCCCTTTTGCGTTAGGCTGCTTATACAGGACACCCGGCGCATCTGGGGAGGAAGACCAGCAACTAAGGGGACTTATTACCAGGTTCCTCAGAACTGCGCCACGAGTCTATTTAATAGGTAACTTCAACCTACTGGCTTGTATAGTCTGTGACTTGAGTTAGGCGTAGTCCACCCGTTTCTCATTTTGACAAATTCAAAACAAAAATTGAGATATTCTACGTTACTGTAATTAACAACAATAACAACAAAAATAACTATACAAACCTTGATTTTATAGTAACGTCACAGCAACAATGGAGCCAAATACTCGAGAATCAAATTTAATTCAAACAAAAGACGACCAGATATAAAAATAAGGTGAATCGGTTTACCAAAATGTCGTCCAAACTTTCTGAGACTATCAAAAATGACACTCAAAATAGCGTACAAAATCAAGCAAAATACTGGAGCCCCAAATGGCAACCAAATTCCGCAACAATTGTTGACAATGGCAGAAATAATAAATTAAAACACGACCAAAGTGGTGTGAAGAAAAGATTGACAATAACAGAAATAATTACAAAAAGAAAAGGTTTTATATCAAAATACTGTAGAAAAAATAAACACAAGCAAAATCCATTCCACAAAATTCAGGTTTTGTAACTAAGTTCAAAATAAAAGAAATGTTGAAGGGGAAGGAAGAATTTCAAACAACTTTGAACCTCACACCTTCGATTAAATTCTTTCTAGGGCTTGACTGTACAACGATTGTTTGACGTATACCCTAACGAATTCAGAGCAGCAGATGACTTTATTTAGTGGCGAGTCACTTCCGACACATTACATCACCATCATTGGATATTAGTAGATTTTTATAGAGAATGCGGTTGCAAGCCGCAGATTCACCACATCCTCCGGTGTTTCTTCTTGCCTTATAAAGAAGAGTTGTCCTGATCCTATACTCAAGTCGCCCACCTCTTCTTGGTACTCTTCTAGCATACATACTTTCCGAATATCACGTATATAATACAGGAGTGTCATTGAGTCTGTCCGAAAGTTTACATTCTCGATGTGTTATCCAAGCGTTCGTTTCAATAAGAAATATATTCGTACCACAAGCCGAGCAGCTTGTAATTCAATTTCTGGAATAGGAACCGTTTTAAAAGGATTGAATCTAGACCTTGAAAATAAACGACGAGCAGGTGAAACGAATCCTTTATCAAAGATATGCCCATATGCCACTGTTCCGTGACCAATTCCAGATTCATCGCAAAATATATGCAAATGTATTTGCGCATCACGCTGGTAATACCCACCAATGCAACGAGGTACGCGAAACTCCTTGGCAGAGCGTGAGCATGATATCCATCTATCGAATGACAACACAATATTATCAGAAATCCTTTCATCCCATCCCAACTTTCTCCTGCAAATGCATTGTAATAAATGCTTCCCGGGCAGAATCCATGGACTCATTAACCCAAGAGGATCGTACAGACTGCTGACCATGGACAGTAATTCTCTTATCGCATATTAAACTCCAGTGTAAATTCATCATTAGATGCGTTCCATATCACTCCAAACATACTTTCGATACACGGGTTGTCCTCCTCTATCAAACGAACATGAGGGGCCATTCGTGTATTGGCATAGACTCAAGAAACAGATGGTCGTTTGATAGCCATTTTGTCAACTTAAACCCACCAAGTTCCAATAATTTACTGAGCTGCCTTACCACTCTCATTGCTTCTTCTTGAGATGGCACCAAAATCAAGCAGCCGTCCACATGGGAGTAGTATGTACATGTTTACTGATGCTGTCGTCAAACTTATGTCCAAATTGTTTTACAGTCCTGCGTAACGCATAAGTTCCACAAAATTGTAAAGTGGCACCACATGGATGCACTGTCATCCGGTACGCTTTAATATGCGACATCATGTCGTTATTCGACCAGCAAGGCATCTTTAATGCGTCTCGGTCCGCCTGCCGCGCAGGCACTTGCAGAAACATTTTCTTGATGTTCCCCAAATTTGTTGTCAGGTTCCGACCCTGTAACAACATGTCGTTTAAGCCGACGTGGTTATACCCCGCAGTACAATCAAACACAATTCTACAATTCTACGGTTTCCGTGGATTCAGTACCGGGTTATGTGTCAAATACCAAACACGTGTCGGACGCACAATAGTATATGAAATATTCTCGATGTGTCCGGATTCGAATTAATGTCGTAATAGTTCAACATATCGTAGATACAACAGTCCATTTTTAATACGTTTTTTTAACATACTAAGCCTCTTTGAGGCTAACTCATAATTATCATCCAATTGAATATCTGTTTTTTGGCACGGAAGGTGTAATTGAAAATGCCCGTCAACTAATGAGGATTTCTCTACTATATGTAGCAAAGATCTATTATTACAAGCGAATTGTATCTTCCACACAAGGATCGGCGAACTCTTCGTCATGCAACTTGGTGAGTTTTTCGAGCACATCTTGTGGTTGTGCGGTGAGAGCACTCACATGATTAACAACTGTCGAACAATCAGATGGTCCCTGTAGTACCCATCCAAGTGACGTCTTGATAGCGAATAGCTGCTTTCGACCACCTAAACGTTGTTTAAGCACCCAATGCGCTTCCGGTACGTTACAGCCAATTAGCAAAGTTATTTCTTGCCCAACATTCTCTGAAAACTCCAGATCTCTCAAATGTGAATATCTCGCGCTGATCATATTTGGGGAATTCAGCACAGCTTCAGGTAACTTGGAAACCGAGTGAGCTTCGGCAACATGAATTATTTCATCCCCGTCTACCGAATGCACATCGAAACTTAACAACGAGCTTTTCAAGTTTCGATGTAGACCAAGTGTTGTAATCGACACATCAACTGGCGCACTAGGCATACAAAATTTCTCAACAAAACTCTGCGAGATCAAAGTTGTATGAGAGCCTAAACCAAAAATCTTGTGCAACCTGTCAGTTGGAATATTTACATCACATAACCAGTTCACTAGACCAAGGATTATCAGTGATTATTGTATTCCTAGACATAAGCAAGGCTTTCGATCGGGTTCCACAAACGCTACTCTTTTTGAAGTTATCATATTTAGGCATTCATGGGCATTTATTAAGCTGGTTTCGTTCTTTTCTGTCTGATCGCACCTTTTCAGTTAGCGTTAACGGTGTTACTTCACCTAATCAGCCGATCCCAAGTGGCGTAATTCAGGGCAGCGTTCTAGGCCCCCTTCTTTTTCTCATTTATGTTAATAATCTGCAAAGTGTTGTGAACCACTCTAAACTCTTTATATTCGCTGATGACATAAAAGTCGTCCTATAATTTCCACCTAATGAAATGTCACAAACTCTGATATCCCTTAACACTGATCTTGCATCTCTATCAAGCTGAGGCGCCCAATGGGGATTAGAATTTCCGGCTCTCAAGACACACTATATGGGATTACGCTGCTTAATCCCCTGTGACATACTCACATTAAATGGCATAACCATAACTCCGTCTGCAGAAGTTAGGGATCTCGGATTTAGGTATCCCTCTTCTCTGAACTTCAATGAGCAAGCAAGACATCTCCTCACGAGAGCACGACAAAACTTTAATTCAATTAACTATAAATTATTCTTACGTGAAAGTAAAATTGCACTCTATAAAATGAAGCTTCTGCCATTTTTTGATTATTGTAATTTTATATATTCTCACATGGGGAGGCGTGATTCTTTTCTCTTAGAGAGACTTCAACGTAATTTCACCAAAATAACTTTGGGCTATTCTAAACCTTTGCCTTATCATGAAAGGTGTAATTTGCTGAGTGTCGAACCACTATGGCTACGAAGAATTCGTCTGAATCTGCTTCTTTTATTCCGAATCAATACTCAACAGCGAGTTAGGCTTCAGTCTGGCATGCGCTTTTGCGATTATATTCAATATGATCTGCGTAATCGAACAAGGCTATTGAATATACCTTTCTCTCGCGCTGAAATTACACGTAAATTCTTCTTAAATAGATATGCACAACTTTGGAATTCTCTTCCTCTTCATTTTCGTATATGCACATCTACAAGAAAATTTAAAACGCTTGTAGAAACACTTACAGTTCACTCACTATCCCAAATCCTCAAGATAAACTCTTCTCTGAATATGTCATACTCTCATGTGATCCCAGGTTTCTAATTCCACATCTTTCTCCACATATTAGTAAATCATGATGTATTATGGTATTCTATGGATAACTGGGCATTCAAGTGTCAGGTTACCGGACCCTAGAAATGCATTTACACAAATTAATCTAAACATTGCCTTCGATAACATTTTCTATACACCATTATGTATATAACTGTCTTTTATTTCTCATGAGGCATAGAAATGTCTTTTTTATCTTAACGTGCAAAATATTAAAAATCTACCAAAAAACTAAAAAAAACGTAAAAACTATAAAAACACTAACAAAACATTATCTTTTTTTTAAATGTACATTCTTATTTCTTAAATGATGTACTATTTTACTTTGATGACCTCTCACCGTGCTGGTGAAGAGAAAATCTTTCATTATATTCCAGTGTCTTCGAGTAACGAACCATCACTGTAATTGGCTCGAAATCTATCCGCACGAGATTTGTTCCGTATGCGATTCATTCTCCTGCAGATAATGAAAATCCGGCTGGTGAACAAATTTTGGTTCGATTCTTCGACAATTCTTCAAGAGTATTGGAGCACAGCACCCTACTGCCTCCTCCCTGCTATTAGCCACACCCTCTCTCATTCCCCACAATTTTTTAGATTTTCTTATTCCGATAGATTTATGTTTCTTTTTTCAATCTTCTTAACCAAACTTTTCGTAAAAAGTTGAATATATTCATATATAATTTATTTATCAATTTTTTATGACAACTTCATTACAATTCGCACCACTTTTTTCATATTTACCTTCCATTTCCGTTTCAAATTTGTTTCTTGCATCCTTGCCATTCGTAAATCTTGACATATTTTAAATGAAATTTCATTTCTATTAGACATTGATAATTTTTTTAAACTACTGTATATTAATTTCCATTATTGAACGGAAAAAATGTTTAAAAATCCCGCTCACTTCGGTCACTTGCCCTGTACTATTTTCTTTCGCTGTTCAAATTTTGATAAACTGATCATGTATTGCAAGGCTAAGTTCAGAGTCGTGAATAGAATTACACAACCATGTTTCTGTCACTACAATCAAATCCCAATACGCCACGGTCGCACGTGAATACAGTTCAGTGAACGTTTCCAGGAAACACTGAGCATTGGTGTAACAGCATGATGGAGATTTGATTTTTGTTGACGATAAAGAGCTCATAGTAGTGGATTTGCCGACCCAGAATTGGTCGGCTGCTCCACGTTTTTTGTCTCAGGTGCATTCGATTGACTTGGTAGTGAAGTCATTTCAGAGACAATAGCGTTCGTGCGCTTTATGTCGTATAGAAGCCGAATACGAATTTCAGGAGGTGCAAATTTTCGACATTGATACCACGCCTCGAGTATTCTATCCTACATCTCAGCTACAACAGCTCGGCGATTTATAGCCTCTTTTGCTAGTTCCATATTATAACGACAAATTTGCCGTTCTTCCCACTGAACGTCCGGAAATATTCGCACAGTCAATTCGTTTACAACTATGAGGGATGAGGCAAGCAACATATTTTCTACATCTTGGACGGACATGGGCATTACACGCATTAACCTGGGTGTGTTCGCACGAGGTGAGTTCGGGGATCTGAACAATCGCGCCAGCAACGCAGGTGAGGCAATGATGTCTAAGGTTCTGCAATGGTTATTCCTTTGTTTCCTATCATCTGCTTCGCGTTGCTTTAGCGATGGCTAAGTTAATTCAACGAGATTACTACAAATTACCCTTAAATCTTCAATGTTTGTCTTTTGGGGTGTTTTAGTGTTCAAACTTTTTGGTCTACGCTTAAGCACATCCTTCGATAATTCAGAACTCTCATTCACTTGACTACAGGTCAGATTCGCTGTCTCATCGTTCGTACCGAGCTGTTGGAAGTGACATTGGTCGATTTATGGTGAAATCAGCGTATCCGTAGTCGGTAGCTCTTCCCTGTAAATCTTGCGGTAATGTGGTTAGGGACTGCGTTTGAAACTGCTTGCATCGCTTTCTGACACGCAAATGTGTGGCAAGAGTCTAACGTGTTTTCAAGCCGTCTGAGGTTCGCCTGGTAATTTTTCATTAATAATTAGAGTCACAGATTCAGGTGATAAATAATTTTCACAGTTCGAATGAATAGCAATTGAACACAAGTAACATTTAACTTGACGCGATTTGGGACTTACCAGCATTTGACAAAGTTTGCACTTTTTACAAGCCTCGTCGTCATGTCCGTTTAAGGTCACGTTGTCAGTCATCGTTACAATTTCGCGAGATCGATTCGATACACCGAGCGAAGCGGTCTATTATCGATCGGCGTCTCTCGGTGGAGTGCAAGAACGAGTGGATGTGATGCAGTGCAATCCAACGGACAGTAAAATGGCGTACACTTTCAAGTAAAGGCTGTTCTGTGAGATTTGATCGGACAGTGGTATCCAAGTTGTTGCGTTATTTTGGATTGGAAGCAATGTGACATGCGTATGCAATGTTGGGTAGAAACTGGAAGTTTTGATTTTCAAGAATTCACGTTTCTCCGAATGTGGAAGTTGAGACGAGTTCCATGATATAAGAACCGTCTACATCCGTCAATAGAGCGAGCAATAAGATCCAAAAGTATGAGAGCACAAATTGGTACGTCCACACCGTAGCCCGTAGCATTCATTCTTCAGCAGTGTTTATTGGCGTGATTCAAGTAACCGTTTGAAAAATCACGTGTGCAGAGCACCTCGTTTTAGCTCTGTGGAGGTTAATAAGGAAATGGTCGCCACAGTTCTGTCGCGAGTGGATAAATAAATAAATAAATGAATAAATGAATTTTATTCTTGGAAATCCAAGGCATGTTAAACATGATCAATAATTTCCAAAAGCTTTGTACAATCAGATTATAGGGTGTACATTTGCAAAAACAATTTGTTCAAGGTCATTCGTTTCAGCGGAATTTAACGTTCAATATGTATAAAGGTAACGGTATTTAAAGTTATTTCCAGGTAATCGGTACGTGATCTGATATATTACGAAAACACAGCTATTGCAAAAAAAGTCTAGAATGTTTCCGGCAACACTGATGATATGGATAAAGTCCATCAAAGAGGCGCGAAGAATCTCTATTGTTGATGTTCCAGAATTTTTCATTTTGATTATTGTAAATAGATTGATCTTTCTTGACCATGAGACGTTTTCTTGTCCGCTAGGCGAAGGTGGTTCATTCCACTAGTTTGAGGTCTGGGGGCCAGTTTCATTTTTTGTGCGGATTGAGAATTTTGCTGTGAGAAAAAAAACTCAGAGGCGAGAGAATGTTGTTTCGAACGATATGAACGGTTATTTAATATCAATAGCCAGGAATGCCATTATTATATAAATCATCAGGTAAAACATTTAAATTAAGTAGATTGCAAATTTTATCAACGGTAAGAAATGAAGCTAGATGTGATTTGAATTCATTTAAAGAGGAACTGAGTCTTATATATTTTGGAAGAAGATTCCACAGTTTAGCATATTTAGTCAAGAAGAAACTGTTCCTTACTTTAGTACGAAACCTTGGTAACTTAATAGTTTTTTCACTGTTTCTCAAGCTATATTTAGAATCATGCCGTATATGAATATTCGAACGTATTTCCATATTATCCGTTGACAGTATTTTAAAGAATAAGATGAGGTTATGCTTAAGTCTGCGAAACCATAGAGGATCGAGTTTCAGTTGTATACATCTTTCTCTATAGGATAGTTTGGTGGTATAACCGATTATTGATTTTGAGAAAGAACGTTGTATCTTTTCTAAAACTATGCTATCGGTTTTATTTATATTAGTATATATTATGTTACAATAGTCAAAGATAGGAATGGTGAATAATTTATACATTTCTAGTTTACAATGAGGTTGGATTATAGATCTGTGTATAGTATTCATACATCAACCACTCGCAAATATAGTTAGCCTTGCAATCAGCTATCGTTTGCTTCCTGTTTGCTGATGATGGTAAGATTTTAGGAACCGACAGTACATATACGGTTATCTTTAATTAAGAAAAAGTAATCCTGTGGAAAATACATGGGGCTTGTCATTACACTTTGAGAAGAGCTGTGTTCTGACTGATTTGGCGACAATACAACTAGAAGTCGGCGACGGAGATATCAGCTTAGCTGCTGCTCAGAGAGTGAAGGATCTCGGTATTACTATTACAGGAGATTTTAAGTGGGCTACTCAATGTGCCGAAGCAGCAAACAAGGCTCGCAGAGAATTGTTCAGACTGCATTTAGCGTTGTAATGCGGAAAACATTCTATCTTCATTCACTTATACAGAGTTATCGCGGGAGCTCTCTTTGAATACTGCGTTTAATCGTCGCCGAACTTAAAAAACATATTGCATGTCTCGAAAGTGTCCAGCGCTTTGCGACTATGATGGTCGAGAGTCAGATAGGTAAACCTATGAAGTATGACTGAAGGACAACGGCGGCTGCGAGGCGACCTGATAGAAGCCTTTAAGATTCTAAAATGGTCTCACGGGTGATAATGTTACGGAACTTCTCAAACATACCCCTAAAGTATCTACAAGGGGTTATTCTATGAAACATCTGAAGAGTAAGCCTAGGTTGCTGGAACGTAAGCACTTTTTCAGCAACCGTGTGTTCAACTTGTGTAACACGCTACCAGATTGTATAGTAAACCTCAGAAATGTGTTAAGCTTTGAAATGCAATCAGACGCTAAATAAACTACCATATTTCCGTACATTGTCTAATAAAAAACTTTAAAAAACGAAAAAACCTAGTGTTACATTTTCACTCTCATATCTGTCTAGTGCTGGACAACCTGACAGCATGCCGTCTATGACTGTGTTACACATTGCCTCAACTAGGTTAGTGATTTCATACAACAAACATTGTTCACGAATATAATTGCATTGTTTCCTGAATAGTTGACCTCACACCGTGCGGGTGAAGCGAACCCCTATCTTACTTTACAGATAACCGGAAACAAGAACGAGTGAAACGTACGAACTGTTTACCCAATATCGAAGTACTGGGTGCTCAACCGCATACCGTCGGAGCTAATCTTGGCTCGTGATTGACGTTTAGCCACTTTCAGCTTTGTTCAAATTGAACTTGAACTTGAACGTGAACTTGAACTTGACCATGACCTTTTTATTTGGCGTGATGCTTAAAAAGCATACCCAATACTGCTCTCACGTTAATTATTTCGTATACAGCATAGGGCGTATAAATTCCATAATGTTTTTTTATCATCGAAAAATATGTATCAACAAGATAAATTTCTCAATCTTTGTGACACACGCCCGTTCCTTAACGACAAGAAATAATAACAATTCATTTTCTCACTTGGCATAGTTTTATCATAACTCTAGGTTTTTTAAAATTCGCGAAGCAGAATCAGGTTGCAAGAAATGATGCTAGCCATGTAATTTAGTATCCAACACTGTTCAAATGTTCTTAAAATGGCATCGACTAAGCACGAATGTGGTCCACTATATATAATCTAATCACAATATTTCCTAATTACGTTGCTACAACCCACTATGCTTTTAAAAACATATGTGAGTATTCAATTTTCAACCATTGGATTTTTTAATCAAAACGTTCTAATCGTTTGCAATTTACATTGTGATTGTGTTAGTGCAGTTCAGTTCAGTGTGCACAAGACAATATGTGGCTAACAAGCATAACGAGCGTCCACAAATGTAAGTGAAATCACACGAAAACTAACTTGTGCTATAATTTTTTTGTATGGAACCCATGGTTGAAACGTGACCAGCAACAAAGACGTTCTACAAAGCTTGTCAAGGGGCATTGCTTCGTCAATGGTTCAATGGTTTATTGTGGTGTAAAAGCATAGCTTAAAAATAACCACAGGTTGGTATGTACAGTGTGGTGGAAATAAAATTGTGAGTGTCATCTGTTCGGGGACGGGGAGGCCTTATAGCGGGCCACACTCGCTTTGGAATTGCGCCTTCCTTATATTGCGAGGCGGTAGCAGAAGAATACGGAGGCATCGGGGTGGCGTTAGACCTGGAAACAAGTAAAACTGACAGGTGGTTAGGAAGGGAATGAACGGAGTAGTAAGGCAAGGAGGACAACGTACCTGAAAAATGAAGCTAGTACGCGATGCGGTGTAATGGATCAGTGCTGATCCGAGAACAACAGCAATCGGACAGACAAGGCCTCAAGGTATGTTGTTGTGGAGATTATTTAAATGAGCGTCCAGACTCCGTTTAAAAACCTCTACGGACGTTGCGGATACGACTTCCCGGGGTAGACTATTCCAGTGAGTACATATCCGGAGGGAAAAGAAATGCCTGCGACAGTTGAGGCGTGAGTGTTGATATGAAAGTTTGAGTGAATGGCCACGAAGATGTGAAGTTTCACGATTAAGGACGAGAATGTGTTTACAAGGGTGATCAGTGGATGAGAGGATTTGGTAGGTGAGAATGAGGTCACCACGGAGCCTTCTGTATTTCACTGAAAAGAGATTGAGGGAGCAAAGACGTTCAGGATAAGCATACGAGGCCAGACCTCTGACAAGTTTTGTGGCGCGTCGCTGGGGAGCCTCAAGAAGTCTTTGGTCCTTCAGTAACCACGGGCACCAAACTTGAACGGCGTATTCGAGATGTAGACGGATGAATGTTTTGAGCAAAAGCGACAAACATTGAGGTTCAAATCTGCGAGAAACACGTTTGAGAAGACCAAGCATGGCGTTTGCTTTATTGGCTGCTCCCAGGCACGTCGCCGAGACTGACATGTTCGACTGCACGATAATGCCTAAGTCCCTTTCTGAGGAAGTCGTCTCAATTGGGTGTAATCCCAGGTAATAGCTTGGGCTAGAGTTTGTACGCGTTGAAAGGACGCGGCATTTCTCTGTATTGAACGGTAAGCAATTTTCGAGTGACCACACATAAAGCGAATTGAGGTCGTCCTGTAGTTGATCGATGTCGTGTTGACATGTGATGACTCTCCAGAGTTTCATGTCGTCGGCATACATGAGCGTGTGGGAATCAATGGCTTGAACGACATCATCAATGAAGCTACGAGGATCGTCTTACAACTCTGCATTTGTTCTCCTCAAATTACCATCGCACCCGAGGCGATCAGATCCTTGCGTATCGGATATTGATGGAAGAAACTCACTCATGTGTTGGTATGCTGAAAATGGCCCCATACTCGAGAAATCGTGACAATAAAAACAACCTTTATTGTCTATTTTTCATATCTGTCTAGGCCTGGGCCACCTGACAGTAATATCGCCCACGCGCAGTCTTTAACTATGTGGCACTTTACCTGGATCGGGCTTGTGCATTCATACATACGGGAAACCGTGGTGATCAGCTGAAGTTATCACAGTAACAAATTCGATTGGACCGCCGCAGACACTTCTTTGCCATCCGGATTCCTCGTGCTTGGAACGCACTCCCTCTTTTAGATATTTCTGCCCCATCACTAAATATTTTTAAAGAACGCATGGACCTCCTTTTTTATCACGCGATACGCATTTCTTGATTTTTCTTTTATCACGATTATAGTTTTTGTGATACTGCGCCGTATCTTCCCTCTTTCCCCAGCGTTTTTCGTTCCAACCAATGTGGAGCACGTTTCTCTTCGACCACTTTGCTGAACTGCTTAACTTATACAGACTCAATGTGCTAACTATCCTGTGGTTATTCAATTATACTCATAGCTTTCCCCCCACAATATACTATTGGCTATTGAATGCAAATTGTCGAAGTCATTAAAAAAAATTCATGAAAAATATATTAGATATTTTTTACATTTAATGCCACTAAGGAATATGAAAGATGATATCAAGAGTTTTGAAGACTTATAGCTTAGGTACCCGATTGTAGTTCATAATTGTTCTCCGAGCTGGTATGGTTGATTGCGGACGTTTCGTCATCAAACTAAATGACATCATCAGCGAAACTTCGTTCGAGGTTTGGTCTTAGGGTTCGTATTGTTATAGTCTTGAAAACTCATTCAGATGACCAGAAATCTCTTGGGTGTGTATATACATAATATTTGTTGAGCTCCTTATGAGGTTACCCTATATTTCACACATCAATCTTTTCGTGTTTCAATTAGATGCTTTACATAATCGTTTTTAATTGACATTTCAGTGTTACCATGATCATTCCTCATGTAAATTCACGATAACTGTATATGTTGGTTTTGGTCAAATGTTTATATATGGCAATTTTAAACAAAATTTACTAGCTCCGTTAAAAATGTTTAGAGGTGTTATGTGATTTTGTGATAGCATTGGGTGGCTCATTCTCATCGACCACTTATTACTGTTCCTGGTCTGTGTAAATGTAAATATTCTCACAGAAATCATACTCATATAATATCTAAGTTGGACTGTTCTATTTTCTATCTTATATCTGTCTAGGCCTGGACAACCAGACAGTATCTTAGCCCACGTGCAGTTTACGACTGTACGGCACTTTGCCTGGATCAGGCTTGTGCTTTCATATCATATCATAAGTTGGACTGCATTATTTTTTGTAGTCTATATGTTTAATAAAAAGCGATTATTATTTGAATCAATCATTGTGTTGTGCCTTAAATGATTCTTTACGCGCTTGTTAATACCTTCTATCTTCAATATAAACATAAATTTGCAACTGTTAATTATAAGTCTGATGTATTTCTTTTCCCTTTTTCAAAATTCTTTGTTGTCTCTTTGTGTGTCCGCCTCTTTATATCCCTTTTTATCCATATATCTATAAATCTATATATCTAGTTATCTATATTTCAAATTTTGTAGTAATCGGTACGTAAAATCCTTGACTGATCTGTATCTCAGCCTGCATGCCGATTACGACGGCAGCGCTCTGCTTTGCTCCAGATTTGTGGTTTGGTACATAAATACACTTTTCAAGCGTTGATTGCTAGGTCTTTCAAAATATTATGTTTAAAATTCTACTTCTTAGACCTTGTTAAATTTTCCTATTCACTTTCACACATGATTTACCAAATGTTGCATTGCATAAATCACCAAAAACCATCTTTTTACTTCAGATGACGACTGTGGCTTACATATACAATGTGAATAATGTCACAGTTCCACAAATAGTTCCGAATTTAGTCTTAAATAATATAAAAGAAGCCTGCTTTGAGTTCGTGTTCCGTTAATACGATAAATTGTTACAGAACTAATGCTATGCTGCATGTTGTTTCTTATGATGAAGTGGTTCATGAAAAGTTCGCGTCTCTCGATTTGGTTTACAACTGCGATCTACTCATTGTTGATATTACATGCGAAGTGAGTCTTGTAGTTTTTCCACTTGATTAACCAGAAAATGCGAGGAAATTTGCTATATATTCTAGGCGTCCGTGAATCTATGGAATTGTTTGGTAATATACTCCTCCTCTTCTTCAAATGGGGCGAGTCAAGCGAATTCATAACTGTTCGTTGTGTGATTTCCGTCTTATGATTCAGAAACTTTCGGAACAAAACGCAACACTCCTGGTCTTTACTCTCACCAACTCCAGTGATCTAGTCAGTTTAGATGATTTCATCATCCAGAGTGATATATGGCAAGACGAAAGTTTAAAGGAAATGATGTGTGCCGATCGTCCTCCGCTTTCTCGTGAACTTTCAAGTTTACTTGCTAAAATGGGATCAATTGACAGGTAGTGTCATTTGCGTGTTTTCAATTTGATTGTTTTTCTTCGAATGTTATTCCCAACAGCAATTTGATCGTTTTCAGGTCATTATCTTCACTTTTCAGTAATTCGATTTCAGTTGCTTCGCAATATACAGGCCAACAGCACGTTGTTCAAAATGAGGTTTAACAGCCATATGAGAAATCGTACCTCTTTATAGGTGTTACATAATCGCGATTTTTCTGAATCTTTTTAATGTTGTAAATATCCATGAAAGTCTCTTTAATTGATTAGCATCACAATCAGTTCTGACATTTCTTGAGTCAAAAACGAATTATTGATATTGTACCATAATATTGAGAACTTGTGCCGATTATTTGCGTGGTCATTAACTTGAATAATTATTGGTATAAATTTCTTGACCATTCCATTTTCTCATAAAAATAAATTCGCCTTTTCCCTACAACTGCAATTGACGATTGCGGTCATTTCTTATATTAATAAAGTGTAAGTAATCTTAAAGGAATGAACCTAAAGGAACTCAGTATTGTGAATACAACGGAAAATATGCATTCCAAAGTCACACCAACACATAATAAAATACATCTCATCGTACTGTCCTCAAATGTTTTCAGATTTGTTATTGTGGCTAACCTCTCATCACGCATATGGTTTTCGAAAACTTTTCAGTAGATGAAGAAGAATAAAATGTCTTTATTCGTGTACACGAATTTTCAGCAATTAATTAATTTCTCCACAAAGTCAGGAAAAAAGTGAAATGTACGATATCACACAAGCCTGATCCAGGCAAAGTGCCGCACAATAAATACTGCACTCGGGCAGTATTTGTAACTTGTGTGAAGTATTATTGCGCTCGCTGTCACGGTGATTTTCTATTATTATCATTTTTCTTAACGCTAAGCTGCTTTTTACGCACATTGAAGTCCTCTACCGTCTCTTTATACCTTTTTATAAGAATATTTTCTTGCATAGTGCTACTTCACTCGATGTGGTTGTGGTTGATCCAGTCCATGAATGTACTGTTCAAAAGCATGATGATCCCTTGCTTCACAGCATTCCACTTATCTATACAGTCTAATAAAATATCACTTCTACAACATTTGCAGCGATAAGTATCTGGCCGATCAGCGGCGTTTAAATAATGCCGGCGTGGTCTACGTTGAACAGTCGAAAGCAGAATATGTCGGGCTTGCATGTAAATCTTCACATTATGCCTTCAAAGTTAGCGGTCCAGAGAAAGCACTTTAGAACCTGTAAATTAAATGTTCGAAGCTTCCAGATCTTTTTACGAATGAATTTGTACGACAAGTGCTGCATACCAAATTATCGACCTCTTGATTCATATAATCGTAAAGTAGATCTTTTGAAATTCGGCCATTTTCGAATTTTTAGAAGTTGCGGCGATGGTGCCACAGTAAGGTTAACCCGCCCTGGACAACTGCTCTACAGAGCACTTCAGCATTTATTACTCTGTCCATCTGTGGTTGTTTAGATGCTGCGAAGTGTTTCCCTGAGCCGCGATGTACTTGTTGGCACGCATCGCTATCCCCGCCTTTTGTTCTCATGCTGTTGATTCAAAACACGGATCGTTTTGTGTTTTGATAGTGCATATCTATTCGTACGAATTCCTATCAATTTATTACCTTTATGCTTTGTTTTTTTAGCTTTCGATTAGAGTTCCTCGATACTGACGAGTCTTTTCTGCAGTGTTAACAACGATGTTCAGTATTCAATCGGTTTGCTATTCTTCTCTAAAAACTGTAATGCGCGTTCTTTTAAGCGTTTTTGAAAAGTGAACTCTTCACCATGAGCCCAGTTAAAATGATCACTTGCATTCTCTTCAAACATACCAAAGTAAATGAGCGTTGTTTAAGTCTGTATCAGTTTTCGCACAAAAGTTTTGCGTTACTTGATTTTTTGAGAGGGTGATAACGGTAAAATTTTCCACCAATCCATCTAAAGCCTGTCCGTGTTTTTTGCTCAGTTGGTAACACCTATTAATTTTTTATTTGCTTTACTATAATCGCTTTTCTTAACCTCAGTTCTCACTGTTTCTCTTATACAGCGGTGGTAGAAAGCGAAAGAAATTTCTTTCTGATTTAAGAATTGTTTGCGAGAATCACAGAGGTAAAGAATCACAACAGGTCAGTTGCTTGTTTTAAACAAATGTTCTTTGAGCTATTGTTCTGTATTTGCCTAACCAATAATCGTATGTTTGCATCCGCAATGTCGCAACCCTCACGCAGTCATATGGACTTCCACTTAAGCTGCGATACTGTCGGGTTTCCTGAAGCAAAACATGCATAAAATAAAGCGATTGAACAGCATGTTCTTACATGCATAAATGAAATACTTCGCAACTGCTCATATATACGACTTTGTTTACAAGCAAACCAGTTGTTTGCCGTTTCTCATTGTTCATAATCACGGTCGGTCCTGTGGTACAACCGATACCAGTTTTGTTTTGTGTTTGAAATGGTTGCCTCCAAATATTCGTTTTGATCTCTTGATTAACCGATTAATGAGCATGTATTCTTCAAGCGCTATATTCATTGTGCTTCTTAAATGCGACTTAGTTACATTCCTTTTCACTCTTTCGATAATTGGCGTAGCCGGCACAGTTAGTCCATTTTTTGTGCTATCTGTGCTTTGAAATCACAAGCCGTGATTCAGGCTAAGTGTGACACGGTCACTGACTGAACTTAAGCTGTGATAATGTCAGTTTGTCCTAGACAGATGTAAAATATAGTTGCAGTGAAACGCTTGCGTATCATCACATGCAGCTCATTACTAGTGGCAAATGTATTTAGCGCGGTAGCACTAGCATAACGTGGATACTGCACGTATTGTCTTGCGTTATTTTGCAACTATTTTGATCATTAGCATACTGGGGATCGCATGTATTGGTCACTGAATTTGATTCACCAAATGGAGAATTGTTTCTTCAAATCCGCTGTCACTTTAACCAGGTTAGATGGTAGCCTTATCAGATGTGAGTTACTCATCTTAAAGTTTCGTAACATGGGTGAATCCTATCCATATTGATCTTTGTGTGGACTGACCCAACGCTTTCTGCGACAATCTTCCCTTAATTAAACTTAAGTGTTCTGCCTTAACACAAAGCAAGTCGTTAGGTAGCTAGGCGTTGCCGTTCGCGAAAACATGATTTAAACTTAATCGAGTACCCAGGCCTTCCTTCACCGTGTTTCGTTTTCGCGTTATGCCAAGATGTCCACTGGCTTTCTGTGTTTCCCAACAGTGGCCTGTTTAAAATTGTTTGCATTCGGTGAAAGCATGGTTTTATCAATATAATTGTCTGTCCAAGGGTGCTATGATATAAGCATAAGCTGGTCGCAGCACTAGGCTCGGTTGAATGTAGTCGTTTAGTTCATCCGGAGCCAAAAGCTCCGTCTAACTGGTGCTTTGAAATCGTGTTTGAAACGGCTGCAAACCGTTTCCAAAAAACAAAATCGCTTTTAGTGAAATGAAACAAATTGTTCATTATGCGTATTTACATTATTTTGCACACCGGTTTGTTATCACAAATTTGATTATTTGTTTATTGCAATCTGTGTTACCTCACCTTTTGTCTAACTCTAGAATCGTGCTCTTTTATGTGAATGATGTAAGCTATGGTGGTGTACGGAATCTCATTTCTCCGCTTACTTTCTCTTGCATTTTGGCTTATCTGCTATACTATCGATCAAGACTTATCCCCACACCCTTTCCTGTAAATGTTATGACCGTCATGTGCAAGTTTTTTCCTTCCGGGACATCTTGGAAAGACTTTTGCAACAAGTTTCATATCAATGACTTATTATTTTTATCATTATTATTCTCACGGATAATTCCGTCCGTTGCTTAAGAAACTGGTCAAACGTCACTCTTTAGCGAATTCTGGCTTGAACAATATTATATCCCACAATTTTTCTGGACGGTCCTCGAGCATATTCGCCTCATTTTATATCAAACAATGTCGTTGTTTAGCAGTTAAGGTCGAACGTATATTGCGACTACTGTTCTATAAACTCTCCGGTTATTATTTTTGTTCATTTTGAGCTGATTTGTTGGAAAAAATATTTCAGCGCTGAAATTTCGCACAATTACTAAGGTATCATTTTTTGCTTATTCAGACTGCTCTCGTTTTTAACGACAGCGTCGTAGCACATGCACTCCATTTGGTGTTTCGGTCTGGTCTACTGATTCTGGGCATGTGACATCAAACACACGTGATCCTAGACTATTTTGCGATCGGTTGCCAATGTTTTCTGTTTTGTTTTTCAGCGCTTGCGCGACATGATGGGCCGGCTGTTTGATGATCCGTATGTTTTGTCGACAGAAACCATATTGAACCTAATGTTTGCCTTTCGTGAGAATCAGGTAAGCTATCTTTTAAATTCAGGAACATGATTGATCTCAAAATCAAATCTTCTATCCGTTTCGCTACTTTTTTCAAAAAATCGATGATCTTTTGTTAAAATGTTAATACTGTACAACACCATGGGATTCCAGCATGAATGAAAATGTGAAAAAATGTTATAGTATAAAAGGAATAGAGAATATCAAATGTAAGGCTCACGAATGATGTTCTTTTGCATGTGTAAACCGAATTTAGCTTTAAACATAGCCAGGCAAGGAGAATTCACCACATGTTGGGGTAGGGTATTCCAAAGAAATATAAAAAGTAATGCGAAAAATGGCGCCGACAATCAATACGGGAACTTGGAATGTAATGGGATAAGGTATGCCCGCGTGTCACTTTATCATCATACACATCAAGCAAGTGCCTTAGTGGATATCCTTCGGTTAACACAATTCTATAGGTCAGAATAATATCGTGTCGTATCCCCGTTTGGGTAAAGTCACATAGACCCAGATGTCGCAATCTTTCGGTGTACAGAACATTGCGAAGACCCATCACTAACTTTGTTGCTCTGTGCTAGATATCAAAGAGAGGAATATCTTTTCGCAGCGCAGGAGCCCAGACCTCTAATGCATATTCCAGCATAGGGCGAAGGCTGACGCTCATTATCCTTTGTAACGTTACCAGTGAGAATCTTCCAAATATTCTCCGAAAGATACCTAACAATCTGCTGGCCTGTCGACAGATATTGTGACAGTGAACCGTGTTGTTTATGTTTCCACTAATCCATGCTAAAAGGTCTTTTTCTAACGAGTTCCATCTCAAGTTTTCAGTTCCCAGTCGATATGTCCAAGGAACATTCTTGCCAAGGTTGAGTATCTTGCTTTTTCGTGTGTTGAATGTCATATCATTCATGGCTGCCCAATCTTACTCCGCTGGTGGTTTTGAAATTTTTTGGGATAGCATTCTGTTCACTCTAACTCATACGTGACGATCTGACAGGTAGTCGCACAACCGTGAGCAGAGTGAATCACATCTACATAGACGCATCAGTCTTTGCAGAGGAAAATGGTGATTGACACTATCAAAAGCTATGGAAACGTCTAAGTAACACGCGAAAACAAATTACGCTACGTTGCAGACCGAAGCTGACTCATTGATGTGACAGTCTTTGTTCCTCCCCCAATCAGACGCTGTACCACAGTCTATTGGATTAGAACTGGACAAGAATCGATTCAGACAATGACAGATGTTTAAGAAAGTAAGAATGGGGATGTTGCTGGTGTGGGCTGGTTTGCAGTTTAATACAAACGGCAATCACTTCAGTAATGTGCTACATATGCATTGAAGTCATGATAGCATTTGAAACAGCAATTAAAACTATAGGTCTCATGCAACCGCACGTGGCAACTCCGAGTAGGACATTGTACGTTGTTGGGATCCGAAGCGTCATGAGATATTAACACTTACGCATCAACTTAGAGTTAACTGGTCAGATGATTGCAGTCTTACAATCACTGCCATGTGAATTGTGGCTGTTATTTCGGAGGGTTTTTGTATGCTCCTCTCGGCTTTCCAGCTTGTTGCGCTGGATAGTATCATGTAACCGTTCGCTTTAATTGGCTTTCTAATAGATATCATGCATTTTCCCACTCTTTTCCCATTTATTACATTGTACATCGAACGTTTTCTTAATTTCAACGTTTACTCTTATGCTCGTTGCAGAGTAATTTTTTCATTAAACCCATTATCCTCTGTATATTCAACTCCATAACCCAACATACTTCCTCTCGTTTATTGCCAGTGACCCTTCTGGTTTTCATTTGGAGTTATAGTGCAGATTGCTGTCGGTGTCATGACGCAGCAACATTACCGCAACGTACTGAATCGAAGATCAGCTAATTTGCTTGCAGTAATTTACATCACTACTGACTATCCCACACACATAGCAAAGACAAAACATGTGCGAAATAGGGTTTAGAAAGGTAAATTGTCTAAATCTGAGTAATCACTTGTGACATTTGAAACACACAATCTGCACCGCGAGTCTCACGCAACAGCTTGTGTCCAATCCGAATAAGACATTGTGCAACCTCGCTGTTTTGGTATTGATTATCAGGTAGATATTTATTCCTAAATTGCAATCTTTAAGAATAAGAAAATGGCTTTCTTCGTGTACGTGTTCAGGCGCTTTATTGTATTTTTCCCCTTTAGATGTTTAAGGATATGGTGAAGCTTGTCGAAACTCTCCAATCCTTGGAAACTCACCCTAAACTCCGCGACACTAGCATGATTACTTACCTGTATGCTTACGCGTTGTACAACGCCAAAGGTACCTCAACGGAGGAAAAGGCGTTGCGAGTGATAAAAGACGTGAGTTTCTTTTCCATACCTTTATGAGATCCAATCGTGTCCAGCGGTTTGATTATCATGCATTCATTTGCCCCCCCGCAAACTACTTACCTGACTGTAGTTATCGCTACTCGTATGCATTTCCGGAGTCGACGCTCTTCTGCCATGCTGTGGATACAGTATCAGATATATGATTTAGCATCTCGTTCAATGTCGGTCTTGTTTTAGGAGGATTGCTACTTTTGTTAAATAACAGTGAAAGCCACAAGGAAGCTCGTTATTCTACGACTGTGCTCATTCCTGCTCGAAATCCGTAACATTTTAAGTCCTTTTCCGCAATCTATCTCAAACTTTATTGTATTTCGGGTGCATGGAAATTCAGCATTCGGTACTGCTACTGGTATAATGCTATTAGTGTGACCATAGTACAGATATCCCGGTGCTTATGCAAAAAGGACGTTTAGTTGCTAACCGTAGCACTCGCTGTTGTCTAGCTTGAAGCTGTCGTATTACAAAATTTCCTCTATGAACTTGGCGAGAGTTGGTTCTTTCGTTGAATGCCCGATTTGGACTGCTTTTGTGATGGCACAGACCATCTTGTTTCATTTTATCACGAACTAAGTGCACTGGGTGACGCTGATAATGAAAAACTTTACAGAATTTAAATTTTCTGTTTCAGCTACATAAAGTATACTGTCTTATATCTGCTGATTGTAAAATATCTGAAAAATATTGTATTATTGTTATCATTATTATTATTACACAAGTCTTTACAGACGATGTGCGAATAATTATACCATGAAGAGGGTACATGATGAAAAAAAAGGAAATAAAAGAGATATTTTTTGTCTGTTTACACATGCCGTTTTTGATCTTTTTTGTCTTTTTTCGGAGAAAGAAAAGAGGGAGGGTCACTGATAAACGGGAACACAAGCACGACAGGATTCTTGCCACTCGTTTCTTTCTTTTGACATCACACTAAGTGTTATCAGCCACATATCTTCACGGTCCGTCGGACCCCACCCGGGTAAGCGCGATGTTCCCACGATGGCTAGTGGGGCTGTTAGACGCTTGAGGGTCTTCCGCCAGGTATTCCTTTGTCCGCCACGGCGACGTTTCCAATCAGGTCCAGCGAGAGCAAAAAGAGCTAGGCGAGGAAGGCGTCGCTCATCCATACGGAGAACGTGCCCCAGCCATCTCAGCTGGCACATGGATATATGATCGGAGAGTGGCACAGAGTGATCGCCGAGGACTGCCCTCCTGACGTCATCATTAATGACTCTGTGTTGCCAGCTTAGCGAGCTATACTCCGCAGGCAGCGATGATCAAACGTCGATAATCGTTGACTATCGCTTGACGCAGCGTCCACGTCTCGCAGCCATACAGTAGAACTGCTCGTACGGTGGCCTGGTACACTCTGCCCTTCAAGCGTAATCCAACCGCGTCGGCGCCACAAATGCCATAGCCCAGCGAAAGCGTGGTGTGCTCTTGCAATCCGTGCTGTGATTTCAGCTTCGATATCGCCCCCAGTGGTGATGCAGCTCCCTAGGTAGGTGAATCTGTCAGTCACTTCCAGTTTATGGTCTTCGATCGTCAAATCAAGTGTTGGGTCTGTCCAATCCTGTAGGAACACTTTGCATTTTGACGGAGAGAAATGTAATCCATACAGCGACAACTGATCAACGAGTAGATCCAAAGCGCTTTGTATGGCGCAAGCATCCTCTCCGAGGTGAGCAATGTCGTCAGCATAGTCCAGATCCATAACTCGTCGACCGGGGAGCAGGTCGATCCCACAATTCGGTAGCTGAGCTGTTGCTGCCTGCATGACATCGTCAATCGCAAAGTTGAATAGGAATGGGGAGATCGGACATCCTTGACGAACCCCGCTGGAAATGGTAAACTGCTTGGATAAATCACCATAGGCTTTGACTCTGCCGGTGGTGTGGCAGTACAGCTTCTTGAGCAGGATTACGTACTTCGGTGGGACACCATGGCGAATGAGACAGTCCCAGAGAGCGGTTCTGTCAATGGAATCAAAGGCTGCTCGTATGTCAAGAAAGACGATAATTGTTGGACGTGCGTATTGGTAACGTTGCTCCAAAATTTGGCGCAGCGTGAAGATTTGGTCCACACACCCGCGTCCTCCTCTGAAACCAGCCTGTTCTTCTCGATACTCTGCTTCTCGGTAGCTGTTAAGCCTGGTCAGGATGATTGATGCAAACAGTTTAGAAACCACCGGTATGAGACTGATACCCCTGTGATTACCGCACTCTTTCCTCGACCCTTTCTTGAATACTGGGACGATGGCTGACGTCCCCACGCGCTGGGTATGGTTTCCTCGTTCCAGATCTTTCCGAAGAGCACTGACAGCTCACTGCACAAAACGTCGACACCTTCAACGAATAGTTCGGCTGGTAGCTCGTCTAAACCAGGGGCCTTGCGTCGTCTAAGCTTCATTATGTGTGAGCGAATTTCTGCCTCTGTAGGTGGTCCCTGTGGGGCCGGCCACTGAGTGGTGGAGCCACTTGGCTGAGCAACAGAGAGTGGTCGCGGTTGATTGAATTGGCTAGCGAAATGTTCCTCCAGCGGTCCATTCGCCTTTCTCTGTTGGTAATCAACGACCCATCTGCTTCCGTGATGAGTTCGCTCACGCTGGGCATTCGGGGTCCCGTGGAGCGTATAAGCTGGAACAATTTGCGGGTGTTGCCAACTGCTTGGGCTGCTTCCATCTCGCTTGCCCGCTCTTCCCACCATGATTCTCGGTCCGTTTTGAGACTGGTCTTCAACTGGTGGCGAATTTGCCTGCGCTGTTCATCATATCTTTCCCCCGGAGGTAAGGAACGCTGTTGGTCAATTAATTTGGCTGTAGCAGCAGATATCCAGTTGGAACCTGTTCGCTTGGATGTTCCACAGCTTTCCAGGCCAGCATGATACATTGCGCTTTGGATTTGAGCCCAATGCTCCTCAATATTATCGGGATGGGGTCCGAGTGCATTAGATAGGGCCGTTAGATAGTTCTCTGCCACTGATCTATCTGATAGTTTAAGCGTATCCAGCCTCATGATATTTTTCTTACGCGATCCGCTGAAACGCATAGTTAAGTTTGCACAGACTAACGCGTGGTCTGATGATAGGCAGGTCGACCAATATGATCTGCAGTCTTGCACACTGGAACGCCATCGATAACTGATCGCAATGTGATCAATTTGTGTCCAGAGTCCTGTCGAGGGGGATCTCCATGTTGCTGACCGTTGTTTGGAATGTCGGAAGTTGACGCTGCTGAGAAATAGGCGGTGCTCAGCACATAGACTCAACAGGCGTTCACCGTTGTCTGATCGGACGCAATCGAGACCATACGGACCACCGAGGTGTCGTTCACTTTGTGAGAGGCGGCCAACTCGGGCATTAAGATCGCCAGCCAGGATGACAATATCCGACTTTCGTGCTTTACGCAGTAATTCGTCTAGACTTCGGTAGAATTCGTCTTTCGCTAAATCAGCACTGCAGTCAGTGGGGGCGTAGGCTGCGATGACGAAAAGTGCACGAGTGTTCTGCCTGTGTTGACTGATTTTGCATGAGCCACCAAGTCGGACGGCGCACAAACGGCTATTGACAGGTAACCAGTCAATCAAGGCTGCCTCGGCGCGTGAGCTCAGGGCAATACCAACTCCTGCAAGTCCCGCTGCCTGGGCCTCTTCATCACCAGATACACGCAAACGAAACTTGACGCCGGTATTATTCGGTGAGCATAGGTTTATCACATTACTAGAGTCGTGTAAGCTCGTTTCTGACGGACAGCTGATGTCTACTCTCATCGTTTCTAGTGTACGAGCTAAACCAGCCTATTGTCCTGCTTGTCTCAAGGTCCTGACGTTGAATGCAGCTAGCTTGAAGGACATACGGGGTTTCAAGAAATGCGCACTCTGGCTTGGCTGTTCTGTGTTTGGCGAGCTTGAAGGAGCATGTTGACGAGATTCATTGCTTGTGTGTAATGAGGGGCGTGGGATATAAGAATCGGCATGTGATGTAATGTAACGAAGGTAATTTTGACAGCAAGTGGTGGTTGAAGTAGATTCCATGGTTCTTGTTGTAGGCGACATACTACCCGGTTGCCAAGGCTGAAGTAGGGGGTTAGCTTAGGGGACCCCACCCGGAGCCTTTGACTCAAGAGTCTTCCCGCAAGGCAGCGGGGATTTTTCCTCAGGGTTCACTCCGGAAGCCTTTCCCGCAATCGGGTATGCCGCAAGGCAGCGGAGGTTTGGAATCAGGGTTTTCCTTCCCTTAGATGGACTGCTCTTCCAGGCTGACGAGCTCCATCTGCCCGGAGCAAACCCTGAGGAAAAATCCCTGCTGCCTTGCAGGTTGCACCTGGTCGTGCAAAGGCTAGAGAGGCGTACTCGAACAATCGCCGAGGCACTTCAAGAGAGACGCAAGAACCCTCAAAATGGTAACCGGCTCTCGCGAAGGAAAAAAACCCGCTGCCTTGCGGGAAAACTTTTGAGTCAAAGGCACCGAGTGGGTTCCCCTAACCTAACCCCCTACTTCGGCCTTGGCAACCGGGTAGTAGGTTGCCTTCAACAAGAACCATGGAACCTACTTCAACCAGTACTTGCTGTCCAAACTATCTTCGCTGCATTACATTACATGCCGATCCTTATATCCCACGCCCCTCATTACACACAAGGAATGAATCTCGTCAAGATGCTCCTGCAAGCTCGTTAGACACAGAACACACAGGCCAGAGTGCTCACTTCTTGAAACCCCTTATGCCCTTCAAGCTAGCTGCATTGAACGTCAGGACCTTGAGACAAGCAGGACAACAGGCTGGATTAACTCGTACACTAGAAACGATGAGAGTAGACATCTGCTGTCTATCAGAAACGAGCTTACGCTACTCTAGTAATGTGATAAACCTATGCTCACCGAATAATACCGGCGTCAAGTTCCGTTTGCGTGTATCTGGTGATGAAGAGGCCCAGGCAGCGGGACTTGCAGGAGTTGGTATTGCCCTGAGCTCACGCGCCGAGGCAGCCTTGATTGACTGGTTACCTGTCAATAGCCGTTTGTGCGCCGTCCGACTTGGTGGCTCATGCAAAATCAGTCAACACAGGCAGAACACTCGTGCTCTTTTCGTCATCGCAGCCTACGCCCCCACTGACTGCAGTGCTGATTTAGCGAAAGACGAATTCTACCGAAGTCTAGACGAATTACTGCGTAAAGCGCGAAAGTCGGATATTGTCATCCTGGCTGGCGATCTTAATGCCCGAGTTGGCCGCCTCTCACAAAGTGAACGACACCTCGGTGGTCCATATGGTCTCGATTGCGTCCGATCAGACAACGGTGAACGCCTGTTGAGTCTATGTGCTGAGCACCGCCTATTTCTCAGCAGCGTCAACTTCCGACATTCCAAACAACGGTCAGCAACATGGAGATCCCCCTCGACAGGACTCTGGACACAAATTGATCACATTGCGATCAGTTATCGATGGCGTTCCAGTGTGCAAGACTGCAGATCATATTGGTCGACCTGCCTATCATCAGACCACGCGTTAGTCTGTGCAAACCTAACTATGCGTTTCAGCGGATCGCGTAAGAAAAATATCACGAGGCTGGATACGCTTAAACTATCAGATAGATCAGTGGCAGAGAACTATCTAACGGCCCTATCTAATGCACTCGGACCCCATCCCGATAATATTGAGGAGCATTGGGCTCAAATCCAAAGCGCAATGTATCATGCTGGCCTGGAAAGCTGTGGAACATCCAAGCGAACAGGTTCCAACTGGATATCTGCTGCTACAGCCAAATTAATTGACCAACAGCGTTCCTTACCTTCCGGGGGAAAGATATGATGAACAGCGCAGGCAAATTCGTCACCAGTTGAAGACCAGTCTCAAAACGGACCGAGAATCATGGTGGGAAGAGCGGGCAGGCGAGATGGAAGCAGCCCAAGCAGTTGGCAACACCCGCAAATTGTTCCAGCTTATACGCTCCACGGGACCCCGAATGCCCAGCGTGAGCGAACTCATCACGGAAGCAGATGGGTCGTTGATTACCAACAGAGAAAGGCGAATGGACCGCTGGAGGGAACATTTCGCTGGCCAATTCAATCAACCGCGACCACTCTCTGTTGCTCAGCCAAGTGGCTCCACCACTCAGTGGCCGGCCCCACAGGGACCACCTACAGAGGCAGAAATTCGCTCACACATAATGAAGCTTAGACGACGCAAGGCCCCTGGTTTAGACGAGCTACCAGCCGAACTATTCGTTGAAGGTGTCGACGTTTTGTGCAGTGAGCTGTCAGTGCTCTTCGGAAAGATCTGGAACGAGGAAACCATACCCAGCGCGTGGGGAGCGTCAGCCATCGTCCCAGTATTCAAGAAAGGGTCGAGGAAAGAGTGCGGTAATCACAGGGGTATAAGTCTCATACCGGTGGTTTCTAAACTGTTTGCATCAATCATCCTGACCAGGCTTAACAGCTACCGAGAAGCAGAGTATCGAGAAGAACAGGCTGGTTTCAGAGGAGGACGCGGGTGTGTGGACCAAATCTTCACGCTCCGCCAAATTTTGGAGCAACGTTACCAATACGCACGTCCAACAATTATCGTCTTTCTTGACATACGAGCAGCCTTTGATTCCATTGACAGAACCGCTCTCTGGGACTGTCTCATTCGCCATGGTGTCCCACCGAAGTACGTAATCCTGCTCAAGAAGCTGTACTGCCACACCACCGGCAGAGTCAAAGCCTACAGTGATTTATCCAAGCAGTTTACCATTTCCAGTGGGGTTCGTCAAGGATGTCCGATCTCCCCATTCGTATTCAACTTTGCGATTGACGATGTCATGCAGGCAGCAACAGCTCAGCTACCGAATTTTGGGATCGACCTGCTCCCCGGTCGACGAGTTATGGATCTGGACTATGCTGACGAGAGTGCTCACCTCGGAGAGGATGCTTGCGCCATACAAAGCGATTTGAATCTACACGTTGATCAGTTGTCGCTGTATGGGTTACATTTCTCTCCGTCAAAATGCAAAGTGTTCCTACAAGATTGGACAGGCCCAACCGTTGATTTGACGATCGAAGACCATAAACTGGAAGTGACTAACAGATTCACCTATCTAGGGAGCTGCATCACCACTGGAGGCGATATCGAAGCTAAAATCACAACACGGATTGCAAGAGCACATCACGCTTTAGCTGGGCTACGGCATCGGTGGCGCCGACGCTTGAAGGGTAGAGTGTACTAGGACACCGTACGAGCAGTTCTACTCTATGGCTGCGAGACGTGGACGCTGCGTCAAGCCGATAGTCAACGATTATCGACTAAGCTGGCAACACAGAGTCATTAATGATGACGTCAGGAGGGCAGTCCTCGGCTATCACTCTGTGCCACTCTCCGATCATATATCCATGTGCCAGCTGAGATGGCTGGGGCACGTTCTCCGTATGGATGAGCGACGCCTTCCTCGCCTAGCTCTTTTTGCTCTCGCTGGACCTGATTGGAAACGTCGCCGTGGCGGACAAAGGAATACCTGGCGGAAGACCCTCAAGCGTCTAACAGCCCCACTAGCCATCGTGGGAACATCGCGCTTACCCGGGTGGGGTCCGACGGACCGTGAAGATATGTGGCTGATAACACTTAGTGTGATGTCAAAAGAAAGAAACGAGTGGCAAGAATCCTGTCGTGCTTGTGTTCCCGTTTATCAGTGACCCTCCCTCTTTTCTTTCTCCAAAAAAAGACAAAAAAGATCAAAAACGGCATGTGTAAACATTAATAATTCCCCCTTTTTTGTTTCATCATGTACCCTCTTCATGGTATACTTGTTCGCACATCATCTGTAAAGACTTGTGTAATAATAATATAATAATAACTATCATTTTACCCGGAAATCGCATTACCTGAAAATTGTCAAGAGGATAGTTTAGTCTTCTTTCATAGTCTATTGTCATTGTCTATTGTCAGTGGAATACGATCTTCGTTTGTTTGATACTAGCTGACTACTCGTGGTTAACTTGATGTAAATTTAATTTAAGATTTCTATTCGTGATTCTTGAATTCAAATATGATATTACCCTTCTACAACAATAATGGCTTCAACTCTGTTTAGCAGCGCTCTGCAATTTCACATCTCCCGAAAAGTGCTCCGTTCATATACTTTCCCAAGTATTTAAAGTCGCCTTCTTAGATGCTCTTCAGTTCAAACCACGTGCGGTTATATGTCGTATATGCTGATTTGGTCAGTGTTGATTATTTTTGTCATCTTCGTTACGTCCATGTCGACCGTCATTGCAGATCAAAAGCGCACGTTTATTCCACATTCAACGCCATCCACAATTGGTCCTCCCTCAAAGTTCACCGCGCTGAGCAGTACTCGCTCGATCAGCGGAGTTTGCAGGTTGTCGGCGTGATGATTATCTAGCAGCCCAGCGACACACCCGCTCTTCCGCTGTTTCAAAGCAAACTCAACACTATGATTCCAAAAAATGGTCTTTTACGAACGTTTACCCTTCTACATCTATGACCAAAGCTAGTGTTAGTGATGCTGTCTCAGTAAACCAACTGTAGAGAAAACGTCTGCAGTTGTTACTTTGTGCTTTTACGATGTTTTCATGATGCGACGACGCTCCGTAAATGAAAAGCATTAAGCTTCCGTCCGTGTCCTGTGTGGATTGTCTATTGTTGTCACGCAAGCTTGTGGTTGTCTTGGGCACAAGATTTCAAACGGTACATGATGAGAGTTGCTCCGAGAAATCGTATAATAATCTTCAGTGTATAGTGTCAACAATAAGTTTACCGAGATTCGTGAACTTAGCCATGTTTCAAACTGATAATTTTTAGGGGCTGATGGTCGGAGGCTATAAGTCGCCTTTTCCATAACTTTTCTCTTGTTCATACTGATTGTCAGCCCAAGGTACTTGCATGTTGACGAGTAACAGTTGCACAGTCAATGACTGCAGTTTTGCTTAGATAACGTCTTGCTATCTAGGTTGGAACAGATATGACTGAAAGTAAAAACGACCATGGCTTACCGTAGACTAGCTAATTTTGTACATCTTTTTGTATGTAGCCCATGTGCAGTCTATGACTGTGCGGCACTTTGCCTAGATCAAGCTTGTGCTTTCATACATACATGCATACATGTAGCACATGTAGCATGCATGTAGCTTCGGATATACTTAAAAATGATCGATCCACATTTCTTATTCGGTGGTTTGTTGTGATCCGTGGAGCTGTTATTTTTTCGATCACTCAATGTTGCGTGCGGTTACTTATTCTTGTTTATGATCGTGTAATTTCGGTGCTCTAATGGCTAGTGTCATAGCTGACCTCAAAATGCACCAGCCGCATCCTCGTGACACGTGTGGAGCAGACTGAGAACGCGTCCAAAGTTTTCACTCAGTGGCCCATGTCGACCAGATGAGCCAGGATCAACGTGTACAGGTTGCTAGTAGTAATTTGTTCAACAAACTTGCCCGATGTCCAGCTATCCGCCTCAATAATTTCTGCGCCATACACCGAATATATCCAATTTCAACATGGCTTGACCCGGAAATCCATATGGAATGCGATCAATGCCACCGGATCAGGCTCTCGTCGTTTGCTAATCCTATCTCCACGATACTATCAGTGACGTTTTATATTTCTTAAGTTTTCGGGTTATTTTGTCGGTTCCGATAACTCAATCATCGACGTTGCTCTTATCACAGCTTTTGGAATCTTGCAATCAACCCTCAGCCGATATGTTCGGACTGCTTGGTCGCATATACAAAGACCGCTATTTGAAATCAAAGTATCAGAATACATCTGCTCTACGATCTGCGATCGAGGCTTACCGATCCGGATTGAAGAGAGATCCAACAAATTATTACCTGGGGATTAACTTGCTGACCCTGATGCATTGCGATCAGCGAAAGTTGTTCGTCGATCAGGAAGCCACGGTTATTTGTAAGTGTTGCTCTATGTTGCTACGTGATATCAGTTCATGTTGAAAACGGTCATTGTTCACATCTGACGTTCCTTAAGTTGTCTGCTTTTGTACTTCTATAACAGTGGTTCTCAACCACTGTGCCGGGGCACGTTAGTGTTCCCCAAAAAGATAATAGATGGAAGAGATTCGATTTCATGTTGTCTGATGAAGACATTTCATTTGTTAAACGTAAGACAGCACGCTGAATGTTGAATTTAAAATTGCGAAATTTCTTGAACGTAAACTAATTTGTAAGCGTTGTTATGCTTTATATCAGTGGTTCACAATCACTGGCCCGCGAAAAGTTAAAGAGCTCAATAGTGTGCCGTGATGCAGAAGAGGTTGAGAACCACTGTTCTATAATATCGATTATTTATTTCCACCTTACCACTCAGTCGATTTGTGTTCATTAAATTTGCAGTTTTGAAAACTTATAGCTCAGGTAACGGATTGTAGTTCATAGTTGTTCTGATTGCGGACATTTCGTCATCAAACTAGATGACATCATCGGCGAAACTTCTTTCGAGAAGGTCCCGAATTCAATTGGGAAAGGGCAGAAATCATCGCCATCGACACGTCACGTTCGAGAGTTCCTCGAAGCGTGGTATTCGACATCACAATCAATCAATGAACACATCCAAGTGGATGGGATCTACGGACCAATGAGAACACGCCAACGAGGACATGCGTAGATTCTAGCCAATCACAGTAGATGAGGTCGAAACGCAGCAGATAAATTCGACTTATGCCCACCGCCCAGTTGCTTCTAAAGAAGTTTCGCAGATGATGTCATCTAGTTTGATGACGAAACGTCCGCAATCAATCACACCAGCTCGGAGAACAACTATGAACTACAATTAAATTTGCATTTTATGGTAACAGCTGTTTTACTTCTGATCAAATCAATTTTTCAGCCATGCTTGGTGCTGAGAAAGATGAACGGGCACGCATGGTGGTGTTAATACACTTTTGAAATTCTGCATTCATATTTCGAGTTGTCTGTCTAATGCTGGAAGGCCAACAATCGCTCGGCACCAGACAATAACGAATACTTCGCTTTGGGATTTAAAGCGAAGCGAAGCGAATATTGTTGAATATTCGCTTCGCTTCGCCATTGCGAAGTGCACTTCGGATATTCGCTTTGATACTATTCGCCATTGCGAAGGGCAGTTAGGGCACTTCGAAAATTCGCTTCGCACTTCGCTTCGCTCCAAAAAAGTGACATTCGTTATTGTCTGATACATACACACATACATACATAAATACAAGCATACATACATGCATACATACATACATACACATACATACAAACATACAGGCATACATACAGACATACATACAGACATACATACATACATACGTACATACATACATACATACCAGACAATAACGAATACTTCGCTTTGGGAGTTAAAGCGAAGTTGCGAAGTGCACTTCGGATATTCACTTTGATACTATTCGCCATTGCGAAGGGCAGTTAGGGCACTTCGAAAATTCGCTTCGCTCCAAAAAAGTGACATTCGTTATTGTCTGCTCGGCACCCATATTGTCTATCCATTTCCCCCATACACAATTTAATCTCTTTGCACTCTACGTTTATTTTTGTTTTCCACCGTCAAAATTAGCTTTACCTAGGGCTTGCCAAAGTTCCGTAATTAAGAAAATAAGGAATCACAAGCCAAAAACTGCCAGTGTGCTAGGCTACTATCAGCTTGTCCAAGCCAGGACAGATATAAGAAAGTGAACATTGTCGTGAGGCTTCAGCGTGTTTCCGCCAGCAGTGAGCTGCTGGCGACAATCAATTTCCCCCAGTGTTGGCTGCATATTATACCAGTACTGCACGACTGCGCATCCGTGCAATCCACGCAGTACTGCACTAGCTAGTCCAGCTACGATATCCATATCGCAAATGCGCTCCGATATTTGTCTACTCGAGGCGCTTTTCACTTTAGAGATCTATCCAGCGTCTTTATTGACATTTTACTAGATAATGCAATGAACCATCAGATTGGCCGGAAGGGGGATATTTCGTCTATCAGGGATTACTGGGATTTGGCCACGCTTTTTGAACTCAGTGTCCTGTCGAAGAATTATTCTGGTGCCGTTAAAGTGCTACGACGAATGATCAGCCTCGACCCTCCTGCGTTGTACGTGCCATAAACATTATTGTGGATGTTTTCACATTATACGGTCGTTTTCATATTTGACCGAGTATTTACGCAATGTTTTACACTGAAAGTTTAATTTTCCTATAGAAAATATCTCATTAAATTACGATGCAAATCACTATTGTATTCAATGCTTATAAAAAGTGATACCCTGTTGAGCATAACGTGAGACGAGAAGAAGAAGAATACTCTCGCTTGTGATTAGTTGAATAATTGGAGGCATCGAGAAACGGGGGCGGATACCCCCGATTGCTTCAGTCTGCAATATCCAACACCTTGGAGGCGAAGCCGATTAAACGTTATTCGCCAACAAGTAGCGTCGCTTGCGATGCTCGGTTGAGCATTTACGACAGAATTTTAACTGGCCAGCTGCAGACAACCAATTTGATTTTACTTCGTGGTTCGAAAACTTGTCGGTTGATCTGACACGAAATAGAAATCAGTTGTCGTGTAGATTTGCTGAAAAAATATGCTTCTTTCAGATGGGGAAAGAATATAATCGGTTGTTTTAGTCGTAGTCGTTTTTGATTGTGATGTACATCCATGGTCGAAATCGACCGAAGAAGGCCAACAACAGTCGTTTTTGAGTGCCTTATCTTTCGTATGAAATCACATCAATCGCAGCAGAATTCCGTCCTGATAAAGATTTGTTTGATCACATATTCACGCCCTAGAACATAGGGCATAGGCAGCTGAAAACCCTTACTAGTAGCCTTTCCAAAGTCGGCACAGCACGTCTTCCAGGCTGGGGTACCCGTGATCAGATATCGCAATGGTTGGTTACGCATTAGGATTTGTCCCGAAACCGCGTTCAATGGCGGTCTTGCACTAAGCGTCTTGTAGTGTTTCCTTAACCTTGTATGTTGTCAAGCGGAGTGACGGGAAAAGCTTGTTTTGATGCTTGGCAGTGAACGTCGCAAGAAGCTGTCATGCTGATGTCGCTCTACTCGTTCACGAAACTTGTTTGAATGCATGCTCTATTTGAGGTGTAGTTACCTCATCCCAGTTTGTTTGTGCTTACTTTTCTATACAATCCGTAGCTATTTAAGTCCCACCCTTCCCCATCTTTTAGGATTTTAGTTTTTCACGGTATATACTCCTGCTGTAATACTATCTTTGTTGATGAGGATAATGATTATTAACATTCAGTGGTATTGTGATTGTTTCTTACAGAACAGATAAGTTCTCAAGCACCTATCCCCATTCTTTTATACACGTTAATTTGCACCTTAGCAAACGAAATAGTTTTCTGAGCTTCCTAGACAACTTTGGACACGCGAGTTAACATTTCTCCTTTTTGGGAATCCGCTTTGATTATCGCGACATTGTACTTTATCATATCTTTCCCAGGCAACTTCATTCAACCTATCGAAATATCAAACTAATTTGCCACTTCCACGAACCCTGCCCTAGTGATCGTCAAACGCGTAAAACACGCGAGGTAAGTATAATCGATGGATATTAGTTTGCTACATCTGGCGAATGGCTTATCTTAGACCGGATAGGTGAATCACCGTCAGCTCTCATTGGTCAAGACCTCTGTTTACGGCATATCTATGTACATAATGTATGATTTTGGTGTTTATTATTGGTGTTTTTTGTTACGCTCACGCTAACTGTTGTCCTTTTCTGTACTCATAGCCCAGGTATCAGACGCGTTTTTCAAATCGATGGCCACAACTCAGTTATTCTAAGGATTGTGTAATTTTCTTACCGGAAAGACGATTAAATGCATGTTGTTGTCTGAAATGAAAGTGAACAACTAATGAATAAACTATGAAGGTTGTTACGTAACCATCGATCGGAACGAGCTATGCAAATTCTCTACTTAGATGATCGTTTGAAGCTAGACTAGTAAGGAAGGCCTTAATGAAGCTATGTTGCTTAGGCGACTCCCTTAATTCACAACACTTTTTACTTGTTTACATTTGTCAGAAGTACAGGCGCCTCATTTCGGTTTGTATTCACCCTATTCTAATCATAAAGCAACTCACCATTTCTTCGCAAAAGCTATTTTGCTTGATGTTCGAACCGATCGAAAATACACATTTATAAGTGGAAAGTTTGCAATAAATCGGTCAAAGTAGTACCAAACAATCTTGATCTTGCCTGTCTTTCCTAAGCAACATGGGATGATCAGTTAGATGCAATTGAAACTAACAATTCGTTGGACAAAGCTTCTGCGTCAGAAGCGAAGCGTTACAATGAAACTGCTCTTATCGAATCGTTATTTTTCTTTTCGTAATTTCGCCAAATTTTACGGCAATTAAGCATGCATTGGATTTAGGATGGATGTACATCACATCCACACGATAGTTTTATACTCAACCGTTTTTCAACTTCCAAGAAATGTGATCCATGACCTGCTGTTTGTCAACAATGCCAATGTTGCTCACTCCCAAAACACCTGCAGTCGCCAATGGACTGATTTTCCTCGGCGTGCAAAGACTATGAGTTGACAATCAGCATGAACAAGATGAAACTCCTTCGTCAAGGGACTGTATCGCATCCCAGCATTGGTGTTGAATGCTGTTAACTTGAACCAACTATTGCTGAAATGCCTTCTAAAGCTGGTTCACAAAGCATTTTCGCACTACTTCGACAGCGCTGCACACGCTTGCTGGGTCATATTTACAGAATAGAAAGAAATCCGGAACTTGGCCATTAAGCAGACCGCAGTTGCGGTACAAAAACGTTTGCATTGACCTTATGAGTTGGAAAGAACTTGCTCTTGATCGCTCACTTTGGAAGCACTGCGTCATTTGCTCGCTGGTTAGGAGCAGATACTGCTGAACGTAGATCACATTGACAACGGGCAACTGGCGCCGATCGATCGAGTACTGCCTATTGCTGTGAGCGCTGCGGGAGAGATTGCCACTCCCGAATCAGATTGTTTAGCCTTAGATAATGAAACCATCGTGGTGTACATCCATGGTCGACATCCACCGAAGGACGTCGACAACATTGCCACACCACCACAATTCCTTGCTTGACATTTACGATCGATTGAATGCTCACACTGTTTCAAAAGATCCGAAAATTTCGGACAACTTGCTTATTCCTGGCAAGCACACGAAACTCGATCTGATTACACATTTACTGTGTTGTTTTGCTGAGTATGAAACATTTTTTATTATTGTTACCGTCCTCGAACCTGCCGATCGTATAATCGGTGCCTTGTTTCTTTCTTTCAGCTATTCAACTGTTGGATGGAATTCCTTTCCAGCGTGGATTATCCAGTTGACAGTGAATTGACCAATAAAGGTCCGTGTTTCGTGGTCGACCAATTTAGTGATTCAAAACACTTTCTGTTGTTTGCTTCGAATTTAACATTTTTACCGATAACACACACAAGCTTCGTGTAAGAGACTGTCTGCTGTCTCTTCGAATTTTGTTTTCGTTCGTTGAACCAGAGTGTTTTTGCAAGACCAGCCAGTCTAGGTTAACGTTTCGTTCGTGAACACGAATAAAGTCATTCTTCTTCTTCTTCATTCATCAATTCCCTTAGGAATGGGTTAATCGTCTCACGTTTCTAAGTAATGACTCGTACAATAACTCATTTTGTAGCATGTGGTATTCCGAAATCCCTAGCTCGTGTAGCGCTGAAATCGACTTACATGGAGAAATCGAGAATAATTGAGGTGGTTATTAAGCGTGGAAAAATGGCACTTTACGCAGCTTGCATATCAGCCATATGCTCACGAATACCAGTGAATTTCCATCGCTGTGATTATACCTTTAACGCCATCAGCAATAACTTCGCGTGATTTCCACTTGACTTGTATACGCGTTACATTTGCAATCATTTTAACTGATTCTCTTGTATCAGGCAAGCCACAATACAAAACGGAATATCCTGTTCTATTCATGGAAGCTCCTTCGGGCGAGTGGGAGCCTGCATTTATCCAGCTGCATTTTAAATCGGAACCGAAGTTTCTTCACATCTCGTTCCTTGCTCGCGAGAAAGCTTCCCCTGACAAGTACGAGCCAGAGTCGTTGGAGAACTATCTGCCGTCAAACACGGCTCTGAAACTGGTCACGGATCACATCAAGGGTATCGGGTATGTTTCCCTGATATTCACTCCATTTCGATTGTATCCGTGTCACGTTGACGGGCTTGATATGACCGCAAGCCGAAGTCAGTGGGGTCGATGGGCGTGTATGGTACATTATTGTGTCACTAACTAGAAGCTTCCGTTAAAACATGACATTGTTCTCCCGACTATCTGATCTTCCTTTATTCAAACCATTAATCTGGAATTCCTCATCTGCATGTTGCTTCGCAATCTGCCTTCGTGTGAGTTGGCACTGTGTTCATAATTAGATTTTGTCTAACGTTCCCCCACTGCTTCAAGTCACACAGAACCTGAACGTAGCTCCTTTACGTGATAAGGGCAAGCACCACACACACACATCGGTCATAGGCTGTACGGGCCATGGAACGAGCAACTCACATTCTTAATGACTACGTGCCGAATCAGATTTCCAGCGTACAATTAATATGGCACGTGAAAGGTCGTAAGCTGTCCGTTTTGAATTCTCGCATCCATTGTGTGCTTTACCATAGTTCACAAAGTTTTGACAGGAGCCAATCTACCGCAGTGGGACACGTTTGCATCCAGCCTAGATGATTGTTTCCCTCATTTTTCTGTTGTCCTAAGAAGACGTGTGCAGCCATGTGGATTTTCACTTGCTTTGATAAATTTTGTGTCAAAGAAATATACGACAATTGTCGTTCACCAAGTCTACCATGGGATCGATCCCGAGATGTGTTTCATGCTTTTCCTCACTATTCAAACTATTTTCGATTATCCTATTGATCTCACACTTGTTTCCAGTCAGTCCAGAGACCGCTCACTCGACGCGTATTTGTTCACGGTGTACAATACGTGCGATTTCACTATCCGATTTTCGTGCGAAGCGATCAAATCAGAGTGAGTTTGTTCCTCCGTCCACCAAATGATACTTTACGAGGGTAACATATAAATACTATTTTTCAACACCCACCTACTAATGGCTTGCGTCGGACGCAATTTCTTTTTCTCAGAACATCTCAACACAATTTCTCTGAGTCATAGTCTAGTAAATTGTGTTTCGCGGTCAACGAAGCATTAAATGCTTGTTGTTTTTCATCTATTTTCTTGATATCTTTGTGAAAGCGCATGTAAGCAGTATGTCAACACATGTGGTGTAATAGGCGAGCAGAGTTTATTATTTATTAGCATCCAAGTGTAATTTTATTCCACTAATGTACACTATAATCAATCCTCTTAGATTAGCTGAATCGTTTATCTGCATGTCACGTGGCTTTTATCTGTCCAGTTTACGTGCGCTTGCGTGGTGATGCTTCAAGGTTCATTGCTACTATGAAGCAACTTTTTATTTAACAGGTAGAGTGTCGGACAAAAGACTGTTCCCATGTGTGAGAGAAATGAAATGGCTATTGTTTCTTAACAAATTTCTTATTCTGTCTGAAAAACCGGAATTAAGGTGGCTTGACATTCTTAATTAGCTACCGGGAACAGAACTGAGACTAGTGTATCAGGTACTTTACTTTTACTTTTGTGCGACTATCTCCTCCTGGGGGATGAGTCGGCTTCGTTGATGTTATGGATTGCAGCCGCTTATTTAATAGTGATCCGTGAGTCATGAAGAGCCTTCGGAACTTGAGTACAATGCTACGTCCCTATAATCACTTTGCCTTTGTTCGACTTAACTTCTTTAGCCTTTTCGCAACCAAGTGCGACCTGCAAGGCCGCAGGTAGTTGCCGGAAAGAGGTGCTGTGCACCAAATAACCGCCAACAAGACTCTCCTCTGGATTTTTGCTCAGTGTTTTCTCCCGAAGCCTTTCCCGGGATCGGGTATCCCGCAAGGCAGCGGAAGTTTAAAATCAGAGTTTTCTTTCCCCTAGATAAACTGCTCTCGCAGCCTAACGAGCTCCATCTGCCCGAAGCAAACTTGTTTTCATGTGCCGGTCTTTCGCCATAGCCTCTTATCCTGTTGGTAGAAGCAGTTTCGCCGGAAGCCACTCGTGCAGGCCAGGTGCTGGACATGATTTTCGGAGGCTATTCGAGACGCGCGCAAAGTTGGGCACTTTATAGACAGTGGGAGCTTATCCCCACCGCCACCCCCGGATACGTCAAACATTTAAACCAGCTGTCACCTATTTTTTTAAATTCGGTGTAAAACCTCATGTTTGCTATTTTCACTTCACGGAATCAATGTTAATGTATTGACTGAGTCACATCCAACGCTCTCGAAAATATTAGGCTAAAGGGACAAGTGTCGCTTAGTTTTTGGGTTTGAATTGAGACCAGTCGCGTTGATTGTCTCACAGACTCACATGTGGAACGAACTAGTAGCATGACTTTTCGTGTACCGTCGTATAATGCTTTATTTACAACAGGACGTTTTTATTCACCGGGCATAATGCTAGACTGTCATGGTTATTTTTATTTACCTAAAACACATTTTGCGATCTTCGTGCTGTTGTGGTTGACCGTATTTTACCATAACTGCACCCTGGCTTTCTTTATTAAATCGTGAACGTGGTACTACTACACCACTGCAGATAAAATCAAATTTCTGTTTGTTGTTATTGCAACAACAAAATCATAAGTTTCCTCTTCGAACGATTTTTGATCGGATCTGTTTTTAATTCATTACTTTGTCGTGCTATTTGCTTGTACTGCTTCCGTAACTTTCGAAACGCAGATTTTTTACGGCTTGCACTCAACTTCTAGAACAAGATCGATTACGTCTGTCTGACAAGCCAAAGGATCATATTGTGGTGAGTGTGGCGATGAATACCGAATTCTCATTTTATCCCAAATTCATTGTCTTCTAATTTTCGATCTCTTGCACCGTAAATCAAACCGGTTGGGTAAGCTAGTTTCGCTGCGAAAGTGCATGACTACGGAAATATCGTTCTCACGACCACACCCGACTGACTTCATCAGGTTTACCATGGGTGCATAGGTCTTATTCTCATGCAATCATTGATGTACTTTTAGAGTGCATACCAGTTTGATATTATATTGCATTCGGTGGATTCGTGTGGATTTCCTTGCCTCGAAGCGAGTAAAACATGAGACAGTAATCATTCTAAACAATGATAAAGTCAAACAATGTAGTTTTGTGGTGTCAATATGTTTATACATCAACTTGAACTAGGTCGAACACTAGGTCTAACAGATATCCCGTTGCTACCTTTGCACGTCAAGGTTACATCGATATCACACATCTATGCTCGAATTTCATGACAAATAAGTCAACTGCGAATCTAGTGAATGAATCTTAGCAAAATTCATTGTTATTTGAAAATTGTGGTTCACCAGATCAGAATAAAGCTTACTGTGAGGTGTTGCAATGACTTGCGTGTCCTAATGATCCGTTTAGCTACGCTGGGTAGTGGTCTGTGAGCACCAACTGAGCCACTCCTACCTTAGAAGTCAATGGTAGTCCATGATATCAATAACTGCGGAATGGTTGTATTCAATCCCAAATAAATACGTAAACCTAATAACTCAATCTCTCTGAGGCTGACATGATGTTTTTCAAGAGCGCTCCTACACTGTAACATGAAAGTTTTGAGCCTTAGTAGTCCTTTCAGTTGGACAAACAAAGCGGCTGAACATAGAAAGCCATAGGTAACGTTGATAACAGAAAACTCTTAATGCATGTATGTTGTCAGCAAGCCACTGAATGTGAGGAAACAAGTGACCATCACTAAAGCTGAAGCTGTTTCTACCTTGAACGAAGCAATTATTGAAAGAAAAACCTGTGATAACGCTTGACTGCTTTTGTGCAACGATTTCTCCACACAAGTGACGCAACGTTTATGTTGATCCGGGAACAGATCTTTCTACTAAAACACAAGTTACTGACTGAGACGAGCTAAAACTACTCATCATACTTAGAGAAGGTGGTCAAATTCTAAAATACATTTTCATCGAGGATAAGCTTTGTCGCATGGATGCAGCAACTTGTTAATTATGTCGTACAGTGAGCTGATATTAAGCGTGTGAGTGAATATTTGCAAAATTTTCTAAAATCATCCACTTTCATGGTTTCGCTGCCCATCGTTTTGTTCACATTTTTAGGTCGAATATGACCGAAATCCAAGTAGCGTGATTGGTAATGGAAGTTATGGCTCAGTGTACCACGGTTACGCAATGATCGGTGATAAACGTAAAGAAGTCGCCGTAAAGGAATTGTACTCGTCACAAGCATCGTAAGTGATAATTCATTACTGATCGACCTCCGACGTGCGCTAAACTTGTAGTTGTTGTCTCTTTACTCTGTTTTATAATTTAAACAGGGCTCAGACACAGCGTTGTGCGTCATATTGAGTGGTGCTTTTGACATCTTGTCAAGCTAGATATTGATTTGAATCCTGTGAACATTTAGCTATCGGGTGTTCAGCACTTGTTAAGTTGAAATTTTAGCAGTTCAATGAAATGATGTTATCAGCTGAACTTCTAAGAAGTCGCTCATTGATCATTCACTTCTTTGATTTCATTGTTCAGTGTGTGCTCTGTGTGACTCCGCAGTCTGAGCAACAATCTGTTCCTCAGCGTTCAATTTTTTGTACAATAACTAGCCCTTTCATACCACCGATTCTCCGTCCACTCTCTAGATCACATCAACAAATGTTAGAAGAAATTCGCCTTCATTCGTCGTTGTATCATGAAAATATCGTGCAGTATTTAGGTGCAGAGGTCAGAGATGGAAAGTTCGTGATCTTTATGGAATTTGTACCGGGAGGTGAGTTTATAAACGTGTTTCTCTCTTCTTATTTGTTCACGAATCCACTCAAAATGATCGATGATTCTCGGTATTTTACAGGAAGAGCCATATTTCCCTTCAACTATTGACTCTATTTGAATGAAATAAAATGCAAAGATTTCATTTAAAGTTTCACAAAGTTCAGCTCAATATTAGTCTTTTTTTGGCATTCTTATTTCTCCAGACATATCGACTGCAAAGGGAGTAGTTCTAGCGAACATTATGTTACTTTTGACCGGACATAAATAGGTTAGCGATTAAATGTGTTAAGATTTAACCCAACGAAATTGCTGTGATAGGAAGTTTCTGTGAGAGAAGTCTTAGCAAATCCTTCGCATAAAGCTTAATGTTGCTTCATAATAGTCTTTAATGTGTCTTAATTTGAGAACAATGTTATAATACTTCCATAAAAAATTATCTCACTATCTGCAGCATTTAAGTTTAAATTTTGTAGAAATGCAAACTGGTTTCGTGGGCCTCGTTTGCATCACATTTTGGTGATGGCTTGCATCAATCGATATCTGTTCGTTAATCAAAGAAAATACCGTGGCACAACTAGCAACACTAGTTTTAGCTTTTTACTGGTATCTTCCTTCGCTTTTTGCTTCATGATCAACGTATCTGCTACCAGGTGTGATTAAACTTTCGTTAATTCTCTTTAATGAACCTCAAGTCAAGTCATTTTAGTCACATCATCTCGAACGATATTCACCAGATTTCCGTTTCGCTAACTTTTCTTCAACTCAACTTCCGTATAGTGTTGGGTGGTCTCATTCACCTCATTGCAAAAATTATTTTTCGGTAATCTCAGCGCATACATTGTTTCAAGACATTTGTCTGGAAATTTCGAGGTCATAAACTTGATCTAAATCAGCTCACAGAATATAGCATGACTACTTGAGTGGCACGATAACAGTTGCATTTTCCATATAATGCGATTGTTACAATATTACATTTTGCTTGAAAAGAACCTATTAAATTGTTCTGCGAGCGATTTCTTTGTGCGCGCGTCTTTTATGGTGCTGCGTTTTTGTGAATTTACCGGAATTACATAATTTCGTATTTCGCTTCTTGAGTTTCAAACATTCAAGTAAACGGAAGCGTGGCCTTTTTTCTTATTTTGGTACTATATAACACTGTTTTCAAGGCTCACTGTACCTAATCTTACTGACTCCACCTACTGACGGCAAACATCCAGAAACCGGTAGTGGACTGTAATTTCGGTGGATGTGAGCAACACATAACTGTTTTACACCGTTTTACCAATGCCCGATGAACCTGGAATCACTGTTTACATCGAATACGGCAAACAGACCGAAACCTAGCGTTGTATTGTGCGCCCCGGGGCATATGTGCAGCTACAATTACTCAAGCATGATGTCTTAAAATTGACTACATTTCTGCTTGTTTTCGTTCATCCATTTTTTGTAACAAAATGATCCACCATAGCGTAAACGGTGTGCATCCGCATCTAGCACACATAAGCTTGGTTATTCCACGTTTTCAACGCTCTTGACCAAACTATACAACCTCCGCGTGTTCTGTGAACTTCAGTGCTATGACAACAGGATTAACCTGCGAATTCTGTACGTCTAGCTTGATGACGAAACGCGCTTAACACACGATGTGAGTTCAGCGAACACCATCCGCACAAGATCCACATTCTTACGATATTTTGTGATCAGTGGTATCACAAATTGATTGTCTTTTACCACTCTACTTCAAGCCATGAGAAGAATGCCTGGTCAGGTAGCCTTGTAAGCTATTCACACGAGTTATCCTTACAAAGTGAACTGCCCAGCTTAGTCTTTTGCATGGTGGCGGGTCGAAACGCAAATGATTGGCGGTAGACACATCATTTTAAATGGTCTCACCCATTAGCCTTGTTTTAACCACTTTTGCCATTGCTGTTAATGTCGATACTGCTTCTGATTTAATCACCAATCGCCACCTGCTGCTCATGGATGGAATATGCAGTTCAAGCATGAACGCCATGGTTTAAAAAAATACTTTGCAAGGAATATACCATCGAGCTACCAAGCTTGTCATCGGACTCAACCGGAAACCATACAATGAGCGAATCAAAACACTGAATTTATTCGATTATCCACGTCGTCGTCTCCGGGGGGATTTGATTTTGGTTTACAATATTTTGAATACCGCAAATCATCGTCTTCGATGCTTATTTAATCCACGGAGCTCGCATAAGTCAAGAGCTGTAATTATAACTGTCCCTCACTCGCGACTCAACTGTAGACGACATTTTTTGCCGTGTGAGTTTGTTTTACTTGGAACAATCTACCCGATTATGTTGTAAACTCACCAAATCAGCAGATGTTCTGGAGAAGTCTTGATGCCTTTTTGACCCTTAACCCGTGCATCGAAGAAAACTATATATCTTGACCCCATGCATTTATATTTGTCATCCCACCAATCGAAAACAATTTCCGCCCTTCGAATTTTTACCTGATTCTTGAACTGCTCATTAAGCAACCAAATCCCGTGTTTGATTGTTATATTATTCGTAGTGCCTATATCATTCTGTGGTTTTTTGTAAAGCTTTTTAGACCTTTAAAATTGAATTGAATTGAATGGTGAGTATTGGTGCTGAATTCACCACCTTGATTCTTCGTTGAAGTAATCATGCGCATGTATTCTTTTTGTTGTCTAATATTATTTATCGTTGAATTGATTACTCTCTCGTATCACAAGTGTCGGTGACCGTTTGAAGTATAGCTTGTTGTTAATTCATTATGTCAAGATTGAAGTTATTTCGATGCCTGCATTCTCTTTTCCCATCACATTGTCTCATGTCCAACGGGTCTGATCCTGCGCTCATCGCTTTTCCGTTGCAACATTTGCTTCCGAAACAATGAGAGTTTTGTTTTACCAATTGACAGGTTCATTGCATACGCTTGTGGAAAAAACGAAAGGTTTGGATGAAAAAAATGTGTCCAATTATTCAAGACAAATACTTCAAGGAATCGCTTACCTGGTTGGTTTCATTTAGTTTTGGTAGATTTTTACATCTTTTGATTGCATGCCAAATTGTGCCTTTTGTCCTCATACTGCAAATGTTTTATTGCTCAGCGAAACATTGGTTTTCCCTAATGTTTATCCGCAAATTTTGATGACATCGGCGTTGGTTGGAAACAGTCGTGAATCGCTTTGTCACGTTTAATCTCGAAGTGTCGATTAGCGGTAAACGGTGAATGGCGCGTGCTCATTTTGAGCATTCAGCCTTTTTCGTTATTATAGCGTCCTCCACTGTGTATTCAAAGCGTCACACGAAACAGTTAACGGAATACTGAAACTAGTAAGTTCGCTAAAGCATCATCTACGTTCCGTAGTGCTATCCATGGGATCTGATATCGCGTTGGCTAGTTACAATGATGGATGAGTCTGAAAACCGTTATTGGTTGCGCTGTCGCTGTACTCATTGTCTTTCGCTAAGCGTTTATACTTTTCTGGTGTTGATGTAACGCGTGGCATTGAGGGCCGCAATGAATTATTCTTCCTGGTGTCTCTCTTTGAATGCACGATCTGCTCAGAAATACAAACGCTTCAATTAAGTTTTTCTATGTCTTTTCCTAATCGATGGCTATAGTTTGTGGAGCCATTCACTTCTCTGTGAACGCAGTTCTGCCTGATTGTACGGCACTCGTGCCTATAAGTGTTGTTGGTATGTTGCTAAGCCCTCTGGTATTGCTCATCCCGCGGTCGTCTTGAGTGATGGTCAGTCAATCATGGGTCTGTGTGGCTACACAATCGATCAAGCCTTTTATTCCACCTTTGCAATGATTTCCACTGTGTATAATGAATTGAACGGCTAGTTATGTTATATTGTCAATGTATCATCTCTGCGCCATTGAAGCACGTTTGCTGTGTTCTCGATGATCCGTTTGCTTGTCCCTCGCGCAGCATGCCAATCGGATCATTCACCGCGACATCAAGCCGCACAATGTGCTTGTCAATCAAGTCACCGGTTGCCTGAAACTCAGTGATTTTGGAATATCGAAACGGTTGCTTGGGACTGAGACGAAAACATTTTCTACTGGAGGTAGGTTCACGTGGATTCGGTCGCTTTATGGCAAGCGATTTTCGTTTTTCTGAATAGTTTGCATCTATCTATATTTGATTTAAAAACATGCATAAGGCTAATTGATCATTAGCCGTCATCAGTCAGAGCATTTCTGCACAGCAGGTTCGATAGTATTACCTGCGTGACTTGATGACGATGACATATCTACCGAGAAATTCTATCACGTGAACTGTCTGAATGCGGATGTTAAATGCCAGCAGTCACGTGAAGTTGGGCTTACGTGTTTCATCTCGTCGAAGTGAATAATTACGAGAACATTTTTTTCGAAATGCTAGTTTTCTTCCCCACAAAGATGAGTTATTTGAGATTGTCAACTGCTGCTTCTCCCTGTTGTGTTAGCCTGGAGCGCGTTTGTCTTTATTTACAGTAGAAATCGCATTAATGTCCATTACTGATGTTTCGCTCGCTCGTTCTTAATTGTTCTATAATCGTATACATTTATTTCCAGGAACATATCGTTACATGGCTTGTGAAGTAGTCCAACAAAAACATGGCTACACTTTTCCTGCCGATATCTGGAGTTTCGGTTGCACTGTGGTGCACATGTTGCAGGGCACTATTCCGTACAATGAGGTATTTTGCTTGTTCTCGATGAGTAATATTTTATGCTACCAGAGGCCTTCTCTTAATATACTCGTCTAGTGGTTGATTGTTGACCTCCTTCTGTCGATGTCGACCATGGATGTGCATCGCAATCGCGTGAATTTTCATGTTCTACAGCTTTTTGAATGACTAAACAGTCCGATTCGGGAGGAACAATCTCTCCCGCAGCGCTTGCAACGATAGGCAGATTTCGGTAGTTGGGCGTCAGTTGCACGCAGGCGGCGTGATCTGCGTTTAGCAGTTAAGAGCTGTATCTGCTTCTCCTCAGCTTGCAGACGACGCTTAAGACAATGCCTCCAATGTGAGCGGTCAAGAGCAAGTTCTTCCCAACTCGCGGTGTCAATGCCAACAGCTTTCGTATCTCTTTTGCAAACGTCTTTGCACCGCAGTCTGCCCAATGGTGGAATTCCTAATTGCAACTCATCATAGAGTCGATCTTTCAGAATATGACCGTTTTCCTTTCGGTAGACGTGGCCAAGCCACCACAGGCGGCCCTCGCAATACGGTGAACATGCCCTGTAGACCAGCTTTTGAAAACACTTCAGCGTTAGTCGTCTAGTAAAAATTGTTATAAACACCCTTTCTAAATTCAATTTACGATTACGAAGCAGCTAGCACCCATCGGGCGTGATTGAGGGCTAGGGTTGCTTCTATTTTTTAATACACAATTCGTTCCACAGTAACCATTGAACTACGGTCCCTTGCTTCAAAGAAGTACGTGTCAACTCATTGTCATTTCGACCCCATTTGTTTCCTTCTGATTGAGATAGACTAAACTTGCCCACATTCTGCAGTTGGTTGGAATTTGTTACAGGCCGATCATGTAATCATAATTATGGAAATATTATATGTGATCAGTTAGTGAAAACGTTTTGTAACTTGCCGCTTCGATCACAGAGCCTTCGTCAGACCAATGGCGATAATCAGAACAAGGGGGATAACCAAGTCGAATTTTACCCACCACCTTTGTTAGACGTTACCGCTAAGCAGCATGTAATAAGCCTAGGTAAGTGCCCTGTCACGAAGGCTACAACTAAATCTGCGCTGACCAGTTGTAAAAATATTTCTTAGCATTCTTTGCTGTTTTCTTTCGTAGATCATCATCATCATGAAGCACAAGTCTGGAGCCAGACAAAGTGCCAAGTAGATGCATTCGAATCTAACCGTGTACTGTACATCTGAGTTCAAATGCTCAGCGGTAACTTAGTCGTTAGAGTTTCACTTACCGTTCAACCTATGCCCAATCAACTTTGACTGAATGAACCATTGATTAGAGGTTTGCATCTCTGCACTTGATGGGGCTCAGGCGTTACGAAATTTCACATCATCGCTTAAATGTTATGCGGTACGTTGCTTAACTTCCTGTCATTGCATTTGAACAACCTTTGCCTCAAATCATTTCTTATCTCACCGTTTTTTATGTTCTCTGGCATATTGAAATCCATTCAATCTAGTATGATGATGCCGAGGCTGTTCTGTTTCAACTCGGGCTATACGGTGCACATCCAACGATTCCGGAAAAGGCAAGCAGTAAATGCCGTGCATTTCTTGCACGCACGTTCAAAAGTGATCCTGCCGAACGTGCCACCGCTGAACAACTCCTCTCTGACCCGTTTATTCTTCAGTGAGTGTACGAGTGCAACATATTTTATTCGTCTTAGCTCTAGCCTTAAGGACTTGCTCGTTTACCTTTGCTTTTCTTCGCCAATTTCAAACGACCACACTTTTTGCAGGTACAAGCCATCCAGTGAGTTTCTTTTATTTTTTATTTTATACTCTGATATTTGTCCTTTCTTGATCCTTCCTCACAAGTTCACTAAAGAAACCTTGGGTTTCTGATGTAGAATAAATTCTTAAAAAAAGCTGAATGATTTCATTCCTACTTCAGGACATAACTTCATGCATTTAAAGCTCATCATAGCCCCAACAATTGCGGAAACGTGCAGCCTTTTTCTTTTACCATACAATTGTCTGATGCGCACGTCTAGCCTGATTAGATCGGTGACAGACGATTTTCTTACGGACGTATGAGATTCACAATTTCATTGTGTTGGCGATAGGTTTTGTCGATGCGAGAAATCAGTGTCTGATTTTCTGCTCTGACCTAATCCGAATGAAGATAGCTGACTTTAGTGGGGTTTCTCCAAACTCAGGTCGGTAGTAGTTGTCTAACACACACACGCATATATATATATGCGTGTGTGTATGTACAGTTTTCGACTGTTTCCATCTTGCTTAAGAAGAAGAAGAAGACGGTTTTATAGGAAGACTCGGGCTGTTTGTCTGCAGGACGGTGCTTTACATACTACCAACAGCTTATACTTATCATGAAAAGAAAGTTTGTGATGAATTTACTAGAACGTATTGGTAATGTTTCGCTTCTTACACAGAAGCTTCATCAGACCAAGGGTGTCAGTACGAACTATGTTCACGTTTAAATGTCATTTTCTTGACCATCCCTGAGTTACCTAAGATAGACAGGCGAGACCAAGACACCCCCTACGTGGTGCGTTAATCCCCTGAGTGATTATTTTGTATGCGAACAGCGTCCGCTTGCCCACTGCTTACGTAATCTGTGTGCACATTAGAGGTCTTGGCATATACTTATTTCTATCCTATCGGATCCATGAATGTTCTGCTGCTCGATTATATAATATTTATTTATCTCAATTGCATCACGTTTTTCTCTTTGTACAGTGAATAGTTTTTTCTTCATTACAGCCTCATCCACCAAGGCAGATTCTTTATATTTTCCTTCAAGGTTCGTCTATCGTTTAACTGTTGCAACTTGTGTAATGAAATTGAATCTGTTTTTGTAACGCTCTTCATCATTATCATTGCAGTTTAAGCGAAATGGATGCGCTTTCCCCACCCGATAATACTTCAGGTCAGTGATCCTAGATTTCGAGTCTGTGTTTTAATCTTGTTTCTCTATGTGTTACCTTTTTGTGTAAATTCTATCAAACTGCAAAACCAGCAAAGTCGTATTCATGAGTCATTCGAGCCATGCAACTCTCATTTGACCCAGGCGCACGATTCACCGAATTCCGACCGAAAATCTCATTCGTCCACAGCTTCACTCTGAGATGCCTATTTGAATTTGCACCGTTACCTAGTGTCGCAATAAAAGCAAATTTAACAAAACGTTAAGACTTTTGTTTCCAAAGAAAACTTCCATCCAGCTTTTTATCATTTTAACATAACAAACGCATCGTTATGCACATAGGTGGGGATTTCGCCAACTGTCGTGCATCACGTCAATACCGAATTCTATGTATACATGCTCAAACTTGTTAAAAAATAATTTAGCACGCTCATTCTTTGATATCACATGACTATTAATTTTTTATTGTTCCGTGCTCTGTATCTTTTCGAATGACTAAACACCCCGATTCGGGAGTGACAATCTCTCTCACAGCGATGGCGGTACACGGTCGATCGGCGTGATCTGCGTTCATCAGCCACGAGCGGTATCTGCTCCTCCCAGCATGTCGACGACGCTTTACACAATGCCTCGAATGTTAGCGGTCAAAAGCACGTTCTTCCGAACTCGTAGGGTCAATGTCGAGGGATTTCATGTCCCTTTTACAAACGTCTTTGTACTGCGTGTGCGGTGTGCATAAAGTTCGACTTCCTGATTTCAATTCATCGTGGAGTAGATCTTTCTGGAATACGACAAAGGTCATACTACCATACAGCCGCAAAATGCTTGTAGGTTAAGTTACTGTTAACTTACCGGAGACAAGCCAAATAAGGAAACGGAAAGTGACATTGTAGCTCAAGGGTTCTCCTCTGACAGCTCATCACCAGTGGCTACTTAATATAACGTGATTACTCAACGTTATACCATAAACCTTGCTCAGTACACATTTTCTACCCATCGATTGATCGTCTCTTTTCGCGATTTGATCTTTCAGGTTCCATTACCCCGACACCGGCTGATCAATGCTCGGTAATCAATCAGGTACATTAATTACGCCCATTTTGTGTCGTTAATTTCAATGTTCAATGGCGACGACCTTTAAATGACTTTTTCATGTCATTTGCATGTGTTTCGTTCTGGCATTAATTCATCCACCTCCTTTTGGGTCTCAGTTTTACTTGGTTCAATTCTCACTACTACTACTACTACTACTACTACTACTACTATTACTACTACTACTACTGCTGCTGCTATTACTACTACTATTACTACTACTACTACTGGTAGTAGTAGCAGTAATATTGTTGTTGATGTCGACCATGGATGTACATCATAAGCGCAGGAATGTTTCATGCTTCGCAGCTTTTAGAATGACTAGGCAGTCCGATTCAGGAGTGGCAATCTTTCCCACACCGATAGAATGTACTCGATCGATCGGAGGCAGTTGCACGCCGCCGTGCCATTCATGCATCAGCTGTTTCTTTCCTAACTTGTATAAATGTGCAAGCTCGATATCACATCGTTCACATTGTTGTTTCTTGTGTTTTAGGAAAGTAAGACTTGGGCTTTGTTGAGTGAACGCTTACAGTCGATCCGCGAGACTATCATTTCCCGATGGGAATCTCGTATCATGGACCAGTCGTCCAAATCGCATAATTTTTCCGTTGACCACAAAAATGTTGCTGGCATGATATCCAACAGGCTCTGTTCCCAACACAACCTGCTCGAAGTAAGTATAATTTTGTTCCTTCGCATTTCCGTGGTTGGACATTTCATGCTGAAGCATGTTCACGCAAGCCAGTGTTGGATGTAGTCTGATGTGTTATCTGTAAACCACGAGTGTGAGCGCAGAGAAGAAAGCCAGCCGCTGCAAACGAATTCTTGTTAACAATATCTCTAAATATCGCTTTTTGATTGTGATTGCCATTTTATATCGAACAAGTCAGTGATGAACTATGGGTTACAAATTTACTGAGGACACTGATAACTTTTTTGTGGTTCGCCTTGAATTCCGTAGCGCAAAGCATGTCCTAGAACACGCCGTTTAAAATTTTATGCATTCGCCTATAACGCAAGATAAAACAAAATGTATGTCAGAACCACTTTTGGGTCCATTTCTTTTGATCGAATTTCTTCTCGTGTCTGATACTTTTCGTACCTTGTTTCATCAAAAAAAAATTCAGCAGTCAAATGAATCCAATATCGAGCAAGTTTCGAAACACGTAGTTAACAGCCGTATGCCTTTACCACTTGGAGTATTCAGCTTTCCTACTCACTAAACTTAATCAGGCTGACTCATATTTCTGGCAGTATCTTAGCCCACATGCAGTCCTCGACTGTGTGGCACTTTGTCTGGATCTGGCTTGTGATTTCATGCATACATACATATTCCTGAGGGCCAAATGTCCGATAAATCTGGTGAATTGTGTGCACGAATGTTATGTTCAGCAACCAAACTTGCTCATCGATTTAGATTTGATATTAATTACTTTTCCATCTTTCTTATCAGCAAGGTACTCATAGAGGGGATCAGAAATACAAGGTTGAAATCATTGCAATTTTTGCTAATCTCGAGATGAAATAGCTTTCTTGTGCCTTCGATATCCGCAATCAAACTTTTTCCCATGTAACTAACACTTATTCTAGCATTTGCGGTCATTTGGCCTTACTTTTCTACTGTTTTCTACTTCAATCTCAACCGTTTAATTCATTCTTAAGAAATGCATAACGTGAGGACTGTTGCGTGACGTTTTTATTACAGTGTCTTTTTGACATGCTCTTGGATCATTTTCGTGGTGGTGCTTCCTGGTCTAATATACCCAGACATGTGGAGCAATTTCTTGCCACGAATGCTGCAACGTCGTCCAATCACTTATCAATAGGCACAGCGGTCTGCGATTTGGACGAAAGATTTCAGAAGGTTTTGGAACAGCTTTCGACTACCGGTCACACTGAGGAAAAATTATTGCACATCATCCCATCCTGGTCGTTGAATCTGCTGAAAAACGCTTTGTGTTCGTTGTCATCGGCCATAGAAGAACCATTGTGTGCCAATTTAGAAAACCCTCACATTCTGTTTGCCTGGCTTCGGTTGTTACGCGAGGCACTTGGCCCTGTTTTGATCAAGTTGAAAAGTACGTTCTTACAAATATTCTTTTTAATTGCACGTGTCCTCACACTACTTTACCTTTTATGATCTTGACGGTAAACAAGATGGACGATGTGTACCGTTCAAGCCACGCGTCATCCGCTTGCACTGTCCTAAGCACTCTGTTCGAGGATTGTGAAGATGCAGGTATTTTGGAGAGCTTACGTTCTTCTTGAGTTCTACATCATGAAACAATTTTCATATTTGCAGCACCTTTGGCCACGTATATCTTCATCAGTGCATCATTTCTTCGATTACTTATTTGTCATTTACTAATGATAAAACAATTTTGTGAGGAATTAAGCCTGATTTATCTTGTCTGTGCTGGTGTGCAAATGAAGCCATTCTATATCGCTCTATTAACAGATTAGATCATTAGATTAACTTTCCTCGTCAGAGATTAAATATGAACTGTACCAACTCAATCGTGTACGAGAATGCTCTAAATTATATTGATCGATTACCCTTTTGTCATGTAATAGACACTGATTTCTATCGGACTTCATCTAGGTAAAACTAAAGTTTGGCCCAAAATGTTCGTTTCACGATCGAATAAACTCATTATTGTGTAAGGTATTCAGCAATGGGAAGATTCTCTCGACTGTGTTTGCCTCATTCCGTTTCCCATCTCCAACGGTACTTGGCTCATTTTGCCACCAACTTTAGCCCATTGTGATAACAAAAAAACTTTGTCATTGTTAAGCAGGACATGTTCCCTATAACAACGTGTGTTTGATTCGTTTTTTGTGCGTAGTAAACTCGGCTAAGATTTATCGAATCATTTTCGTAGTTTCAGCAGTTTGATATTTTCTTTCCAATTACTGATGTTATTTCTCAACACAATTTGCTTATATGGGGCAGGAAAGGATGTCCGTTATATTTCTACTACCGTTCTCTCATGTTATGGACTGAATCATTGGACAGAAAATGTTGATCGAAAAAAGATGCATATTTCACAATTGCTCGATTATCTATTATCTACTACGTGTATGATCTCATCGTTCCCGATGAAAGTGTGGAAATGCTGCAGGTGTTTTTTAGACCTTTTTACTAGTTTCGCTACAAGAATCGATTGTAAAATAAACACTGGAAAACCAAACAGTCGGTTTTACGCCACCCGTCTAACAAATAGGCTCCCAGTTTTCACCGATCGAATACGTCCCGGTCTCCCTACATATCGTTTCGTGTGCGTTGCTCAATTGCCGTGACGCTATGCGATGTTTGTTTGGCACTGGCTTTTGTTTTGTCTTATAACTAGAAGGCCTACTCGGTAAGCACCGATGCACCCTATATTATTCCATGCATATGAGACGTGACACTTGAGGTCACTTGGATTGTTCCTAACGATGTAATTCTGGTGATTATGATAACGATGACATACTAACCGAGTTAGACTGCGACACTGTTCATTCCTTGGTTTGTGTAAAACTAAATTTCATTAGACTTGATTTTACCGCGCCCAATTGGTAAGGATAGATGTCACTCGCATATGCGAATCTAATATTGCTGTGCGATATACACAAGCTTTCACAGCCTAGCTCAACGAAACAACTTAACAAGAATAGGCTTCTGAAACCCGGGAATCGCTAAACAGCTGCATACGCCTAGTCGCTCTTTCGACTTATGTTTAAAGACAACTCGAACGAGCGATTAGTTGGAAGCCGACTACTGTCTTGGACAAGAAACGGTCAGCGTTCTTGAAGTTCAAACGAATGCCAACAACTGGAAACTTATGACGTCTTAGAGCACCTAGAAATAAGGTCCAGCAGACTGCTAAGCTATGTGCAAATGACTATTGGACTAAAATTAACCTCGATTTCCAAACAGCTGTGGATGCTGGTATTCTTCACGTTATGTATGATGGGATTAAGAGAGCCATTGGTCCAAACAAACTTAAACCAGCTCCCATTACGTCAGTATCTGGTAACACGATTGTGGACGAAACTCAGCAGATGGAAAGATGGGTAGAACACTTTTCCTTTCTCTATTCTAGAGCTCAGTTTTACCACATGAGCTTGAAAATGCTGAGCGTTTATCAGCCATTAAAATTCTAAATAATCCCTCTACTCTTCACCAGTTCAATTGAGCATTCGACCGTTTAGTGTGTATGAAGCCCCTGATGACGACAGTATTCCACCGGAGATCTTCAACTACTCTAGAACGGCTTTATTATAGCCAGTTCACCTTTTGCTTCTTAAGCGCTGACTGAGAAAGCATGTCCAACAAGGGACGCGAGAAACAAAAAATCATCATACTATTTAGGAATGAGGGTGATCGGGACGACTGCAATTATTACCGTGGAATCTATCTTCTATTTCCCCCTCATATCTGTCTAGGCCTGGGCAACCTGACAGTATCTTAGCCCACGTGCAGTCTCTGACTGTGCGGCACTTTGCCTGGATCAGGCTTGTGCTTTCATACATCTTCTAAATGTTCTATGCAAATTGTTTTTCAAAGTTTTACAGATGCGGCTAAAAGAATTAGCTGATAGAGTTTACGCTGAGTCTCAATGTGACAGGGGAAGATTAACCGGTGACATGATTTTCATCCTAAGACAACTTCAAGAAAATCGTATACCATTGATTGATTTACCGTTGGCATTCGACCACGTCAGCAGTGTGGGTCTTTTCAAAAAGTGTGGTCTTATAGGCTGCCCTGCAAGACTGCTCAAACTTGTTATTTCTCTGCACTCTTGCATGAAGATGTAAGTCCATTTTAACGTTTGTCGTTCATAAACCTTTGAACTTCCCCGAGTCAACTAACATGGATGCGGAATGCACTTTTATGGTGAGAACAGAATGTATTTATCTATGCTCGCGAAGTGATGGCACGTTTTACTACCGGAACCAGTTGAAAACACAAACCAAGGTTTGGGCTGTGCCAATCCGCGACCTGTTTGCAGCCATTATTGCTCACCCCTCAATAATGGACTGTCTGTTATTGGCATGCAAAGTCTTTGGGCCGACAATCATCATGAGCAAGACCAAAGTCCTAGTTAAGGGACTGTATCGCCCCCCATCCTCCTGTCTGGTTGAATCAGTTCTTAATTTCGCATATCTTATTTCAACCATTGCTAATAACCTCTCGCTAGACGCGGAGATTGGTAAGCATATTGTTAGAGCAGCTGCCGTTATGTCAAAAATGAACTCTTGTGTCTCGGGCAACCGCAGGTTGACTGTAAAGACAAAGATGATCGTATACAGCGCGTGCGTACTAAATGCTTCACTGTACGGCAACGAAACCTGGACCATCCACGCTTTCGATTATGCAAGCATCCGCCTTATTTCGAATTTATCTTGGATGGCTGAATGAACGAATGCTGTACTGCTTTCTAAAGCTGGTCTACAGAGCATTTTCACCCTACTACGACAGCGCTACTTACGCTGACTGAGTCATGTCTACCAATTGGAAAATGGTCGTATGCTTGTTGTATTCCGAAAAATCTACTCTGTGAATAGATGAAATCAGGAAGTAAACCATTAGGCTGACCGCATTTGTGGTACAAAGACGTTTGTAAAAATGATTTGAAAGCTCTTATCATTCAACCCGCGATTTGGGAAGAACTTGCTCTTGACCGCTCACTTTGGAGGTACTTTGTAGAGTGTCGTCGAAAGCTGGGGCACATCAGATACTGCTTTCGCCTACTAATCTTAAATCAGACGGTCAGCGTTCGACTGACATTGTTCGTCAGAGTAGTGCCTTCCGCAATGAGTGCTGCGAGAGAGACTTTTCCTCGTATATCGGACTGTTTAGCATGAGACAATCATGCACTTGTTATGCACATCCGTAGCCGACATCGTCCGAAGCATGCCCAAATCTCTCTCTTCTTCTTCTCTGTTGTTTCCGAAAGCTATGATAGCAGCGGCTTAGTCAAGTCCTTCGTGAGGCATACGTTGCATTCCCAAAACTCACCGTCGTCCCTAAACCCGCCGGTATTTGACGACGGTTCAATATCGTAAACTGAAGAACGGGTTTTCATCGGTGAAAAATGCTGTTGATGACATGGGAACGTGCCGCATACGGTGTTCGAGAGTGGGATGGATATCAAACTGTCATCCGGACGACATCCGTAAACTGGTGTGTTTTTAGACCCGTGGATTCAGGCTCATAAAATAAAAAATGTATAGTGAACTTCAAGTTCTGTTCATTTCTTAATGTTTTCACGCGAATTATGTTTAATATTTTGCCGCAACAGTGTGCAGTTCTCAAGTGCTACGATAAAATTAAACTCGGCAGTACTCCAATAGTCTATTCCCGTTACTCTGACCGTCATCTTCTTTACTCACACCTTTTTTAAATTATTTATTTCGCATTCGTTGCTTTTTAGACATTACTCACTTTGATATGCACCAAAGTCTTCGTCTGCCTGCCTCTCAACCCGTTCATCGCACATCATTTCCCCGTCAGCGACCCAGCTCCCTCGTTGAAGAGTTACAAAGGCAAAATAGTAGAGGCCGTTCGAGAATTAAGCTTGCACCCAATGTTACACTTCCGAAAGTGACACAAGTTTCTGAATCGTTGGAATCCAATGAAAGTCCTGTCGAAAATCTGCCACCGAATGTTCACACTGGTGATGATGCTGTTGATATCATGGACTTAGTTTACGGGTAAGCTGTTTGGTCGATTGAATGATGGCTCTCATCTTTATCATTCGACTTGCCGAGCTTGGTTTTTAGGAAGTTTTTCCAGCTTACTGTTTGTCCAGCCAACAGAATAGGTATTATCGCTTGCTTTGCGTGTTTCCATAAAGCAATCAAAACAAATTGTGTTTGTTCCCCCTTTATTTCTTTTCGTTAATTTGAATATATTTTCTCCATTAAAAATTTATTACTCATTTTTTGTTGTATCTTGCAAAAATTGCTGCCTTCAATACTTTTAGTAAAAGCCGAGGCGAAGTTCGGATATTCTTAGTTGGAAAAGCGTCTACTGAGAATGTGATTTTGATGTTGAATATTGCTTTCCTATCAACCGGTGTGTCATCAACACACTGACACGAAATTAGTATTGCTCACCCAATCCCGCCTTCTAGATGCTACGTTGGTAACGTTGAAGCCCGTCGAGCGAGGGCTCACGAGGTTCGTTCTAGTCTCATGATGTACTTGACCCCGAGCTGTAATTGGTAGCCATATTGATCGCTGAGTCGAAGATAACTGAATCATCTTCGTCCGGCGGCAAATGTATATCAGCTAAACCGCTTCTTAACATGGGTGTCTGAAATGAGCAGCACTGCTGATGGCTCTAGAAACCCCGTGATAAACGGTTAACCTAGGAAATTCTTCCATACTACGATATTACGGAGATGTAGCGTTCCCAACTCATCTCATAAAGGAACTCGCAGTGACAAGCTTCACAGGTGAACACGTAAGCCAATAAAAAGTAAAACCAGCAACCACGTGCGCTAATTAACTCTTTCGTAGTATCGCCACATGTTAAGCTTCCCGTAAATGTTATTTCTACGTTTACACAATTTTTACCCTATCGAACTTCAGATGAATGCATTTTTTATTTTCTGGAACTTTTTCAGATGCAAAATCAATGCCTCCAAGCTGACGAACGACTTGAACACTTTGTGGGACTCCATGTCAGAACAAGAAGGTTTTCCGGATACTCACGCCCGGTTGGTATTGTGCTTCTAACGAACAAATGTAGTTGCATGCATTTCCATCATATATATATAGATATATGGAGTTTTTGTTCAATACCATACCCTTAACGCTATCAACCTATGTGTTCACGTAACAATAACAAGAACGTTTCGCCCAGCTCCAATAAGATTTTCACCGCATCTCACTTCACAACCTGGTTTTGGTTTTGTTTAACCCAATCTCGTATTGCTAACAATATATCGACAAGCATTATCATTATTTTTATTATCATTATCATCATTATAAGCAACTGGTGAGTATCGTTACAGAAACAATGAATATATGTCATCGCTGCTCTTGAACCCATTTTCGGTGTAGATCTCCGTTCGCCTCCAAAAGAATGATATGTGTTGACTTTCAGTAATCCATCATCATTTATTGCAGATGCCTTGTATCACGTTAATTTCTGGATTCAATATCACTGCGCATCAAGCAGATACATCATATGCGATCCGCGGCTAGATGTTCATTCTTGGAAAACATCCGTGTCCGTACGCTTCCTCGGTACACCATTCAGACTGTTTCGTGCCGTTGTCATCAATCATGCACAGAACGATTCGATGCTGATGCATTTAGTTCTTCGTTTAACATACACACCAGTGTGTCACTTTCGGTTATTTTAACATCACTACTTTTCACCGTGTAGTTCGTGATTTGACTGTTTTTCGCTATCATTCCAAGCCCAAGTGTGGATGCTTGTTTTGATCAATGAGTTGAAACTCAATGCAAGCGATTTGACAAGGGCTTATATTTGATGAAAAAAGCACGCAGTTTTTCTCGTCACCCCCACCGCGACCACAGGATTTTCAGATTTATAAAAACTCGTGTTTCACTTTTGTTCCCGGTCATTTAAAGTATCGTGCCATATTGAATTTTACTGTTGAACCATTCTTGGTTTTTAGTAATTGCTCCGAGTAGAGCTCTATCGCAGGATTGGATTGCTTATTATTTTCTCCAAGGACTTGAAGGTGATAGACGATATGTAAAGGTTATATATAAGGTTTATATTATCATGGCTTCCTTCCTATTTTTATTCACCTCGGAGTTTGTCAACTAATCGCTTTGCTTTTTAATTGTTCGATTTACAATTACTTTTGTCTTATCCGATTTAGATGGGATTTATCCCACTCCCTCGCTCGTTCAAGTAAGCCCGCGTTATTTACCCGTTTTTGAATAGCATTTCTAATTACAACTTTGAATCTTCAATGTATATTCGAAAATTCGCTTCTGTCGTGTTCGGATTTATCTTTCACCTAGTTCTGTCTGCCAGAAAATAATGCCCCAATCAATAAAGGATACTTTTGAGGCCTGGTTTTCTGTATATTTTTGAAGTATGCGGTCGAAAATTAATCGGTTTACTAAGCGGCGTTTACAGCTTATAATGCAAAGGTTTCGTTTTGAAAATTCTCCTCGCCATGAAATACAATACATCTGGGTGATTCTGTATGTCAGGTGAATAACGGATATAGCCAGTGTAATAGTTCTAGAAAAAGTCTCACTTTAGAAGGTAACAGAGGCAATGAATGAGTTAAAGCCAATTCGGGAATAGAAGAGGCATATGACCCTGCCGGTTTAATGTCCAAAATTGTAGCATTTGAATTTAAAAAAATTGCAAATGACTGTGAATAAAACAAAATATTCATTTGCATGCTTTTCCGTCATTCACTGTGAATAACTTTTATTAATTAGGTGATTTTTCATAACATATCAGAGACGTACGAAAATCAGCTGGGATTAACAATGTGCTAAAATGGCTGAATGCCTATGTGGCTGCCCTAAAAGAGACGCGATTATCAGACACTTATATGCTAACAGAAAGAGATTACACATTTTTTTGGAAAGGAAGGGGTTCTAATGAGTCTCGGCTGCATGGAGTTGGGTTGGACGCACGAACAGCCTACTAAAAGCAGCAGCATGTGCGAACGGATTTGGACTCTAAATCAGAAGTGCATTACTGGTGCCATTACGTCGGTCAACGTTTATGCTGACGCTCTCTTCGACGCCTGCTGAAAAAGACGCTTTTTACAATAGAACCACAACAGTCCTCAAAACATACCACAAAAACTGTGTAGTCGTATTGGGTGATTTCAATGCCAGAGTTGGTGCAGATTACTAGTCTAGACAAAACTGTCTCGGAAGGTTCGGAATAGGTAAAACCAAAGAAAATGGACAACGCCTTTTAGAACTGTGCACAGAGTTCAGTGTTTGTGTCAGTAACAATGCTTTCAAACAAAACTACTGCATAAAATCTCTTGGAAACATCCTCGGTCTAAGCATTGGTATCAGCTTGATCTTATTCTTGTTAGGCGCACTAATATAGGAAGCGTACTTTAATACGCTAATTTCTTCTAATTACATTGAAACGAAAATTGCATCATGGGCCAATCCTTTGCAGATTACTGAAATTTGTCAAACCATTTTTTGTATATAATTAGAATTTGATTCATTGATTCATTCTTCCGCTGTTTTAAGGCATGCGGATCCTGATCCTACTGTCCCTACTTGATGAGTGACGAAATCAGTACTGTGGTGTGTGTGGTGGAACTGCATGCAAATAAGGCTTTGGGTTTTCGTTTATGTTTCAGTTTTTACTAATCGTTTTTCATAACCGCCAGGATTATTTCTCCAACTTTTTTCGTTTTAGATCAATCCACAGGAAAAATCGATATCTGGCAATCACTCGTAAACATGGACTTGCCACCTGATGATTTGAATACAGTATGTGCAGACGTACTGATACTTTGTCGACTGCCTCTCTTACACTTTTTAGTAACGCACTGATCGATAATAATGTTCATTCTCCACAAGCACGTTTGATTAAACACGCCTCATTTGACGGAGTGTGCATACCGTGTTTTCTGCGTTGTGTGTGTTGCCGTTTCGTTCATTAGCATACTACACCGCCATTTAGGTGGTAGTTTATCAACGCTCAACGTCTGTGGTCTCAACTACTGAATTTCGTATGCGTGTGTTCATCGGGGCTAGCATATAAACTTGCGGTACGTTGACCGCATACTTCACAAAAACTTACTGAGTTTTTTACATAAACCCACGTACACTGCCAATAATAGGCTACAATCTTCTTGTAGGTGCTGTCTGCAATATGACTTTATTTCAGCGGTTTCCGCTCAAGCTTTCTTTGTTGTGGCTTTCAATGTCTGGAACACAGTGTTGACGTGGTTAGACATTTCTCCTATCATTAACGTCGCTGCCCATATCCGCTTTTCATAGGCCTGATGAATTAACCCCATGCATAAATTGGGTGAAATGTAGTTAATACGTTCCTCAAATATATTGAGCGATTACAAAACCTTCTAGTAGTTACAATTCACCAACTTCAGTGTTCTAAAATTGTCTGATGGTGAAAATCTTGTCGTGGTTTTGAATTCGCTAGCTTTTCCAAATTTCTTAATCGATTCCAGCGTTCTGTGCCCGGTCAAGGTCAATTATCGCAAGCATTTCAATCTGTCGCTGAATTCTGTCACTCTAAATCTGCTGGTTTTGATTGTCAGCTTCAATAAATTTCGTTTCTCAATAAAAGTCGTGGAGAATTCAATAAAAACTGTCTGCAACTAAATATCAGAAAAAACTCGATTTTCGTACTAGTAATCGTGGAATCTTAGTTCGAGTTGAAGTGATTAAGTGTGAATCCTCTCGACATGTTTCCGATGAGGCCGTTTTAAGTCGAGATTGCATTTACCTGCAATGTTCCAACAAAATAAACCGCATTAAACGTAGGACTGCATATTGGTTCAGTCGTGGCAACGCTTGCTCGCCTGCGTCTAACACATTCACGGATTCTTTTTCCTCCAACCGTACGATTTTTGTTCATCCTTTTGTCAGCTGCTAACTAACTTCACCAATGAGTCGGAATTCCTCATCACGCTTACGGAATTGGGTTCGGAATCACTTGGTCTTAGGTAAGTGCGTCGCCATCCTACCATCTGGTTATTAAAATATTTTGTAATCCCATTTATTCGTTACACATTTTCCAACAAGTTCGTTTGATTGCGATTAAATCGATGGAACCTCTATTGCTCATGAACATGATTGATATCTTCTCAGTCTCTCTTGCTCTTGGGGGCATCGGCGTCGCAGTTGAATAATCGTACCTACAGAGTTAACGATTACAGCCCGTAACCTTGACTGCTGAATCACTATTTTCCTTTTCACCGTGTTTCTAGTAATCGGCGGTTTTTAAAGTGGATGCTTTATTATAAGAACAGCAATAAACACGACCTCGCATTTGACGTATCTACCAATAGTGAAAAAACCATCGCTTTTGCTTACCCAAAGTTGCGTCATCCTGTTAAAATTCTGTTTTCGCACTGCGTAAAAGTTACAATTGCAAATTTTACAGTCGCGTCAATCATTTTTGCTACTCATTTCCCATACTCTCCTATCTAAGATTTTACTCGCGGTGGCCGTTTGGCAATGTGACTCTAGAGCTTGCTATCTTCAGATTTCTGTGTTCGATTTGTAGAATGAACGGTCATCACTCGATCAAGTTTTATGCATTATATGAACATTTTTAATCGTCCCAATCATCTTGGAAATCCGTGCTGAACATGTGACGTGATGAAAGAGGTTAAACGGCTCCAGTTAAGCACCGTTAGTAAACATTTCATTCTGGTCAAATGTTGCTACGAAAATGTGGCGAGTGCAACTTGCTCAAAACTAATTTGACTGTAGTTGTCCCCCCTCTTGTGATTGGAGTATGTTCTCTCCACCATATTGTTTTGTTGTCATCCACTTGTTATTACCTCGTCTGGCTTCGTATTGTTTGCACTCATCACATGCAGTTTGAAGTCAGCATCTAATAGGTTAACATTTATATGTCCTTGTATTCTCATTAAAACAAACTCGATTGTTTGCAGTTAACATCGCCTTTATCTTCGCTCCACTTTCAGCCCTACAACAGCGAATCTTGTGTCCCAACTATTATTGTCAAGCACCAATCGTGAAGTGGTTTTCGATCGGGGGCATAAAAACGACTAAATTTTATTTTTCTGCGTCTTATGAGCCACTTTAATCTCTTTTCTGTGTGATCTGCATATTTGCATGAAGATTTCTCATCTCATTTTAATATTTGGTCTTTTTGAAAAATGCCTGTAATCGATTTGTTCTCACACATTAACTAACCACTATCAAGGACACTCGTTTTATATTTCATCAGATCAACATCTACCTTGTTTCATTTGTTTCTTTTATTTTTTCCGTATAATTTATTGATTATGTATTTTTCCAACTAGTTGTATGTACTTTTCATTAAAATTGTTTTTTAACTTAAATACTTTGGGATATGTATGAAAGGGATCATCAGCATGCAAACCTGTCGACCAGTCAATTAAAGTTAAGCCATTTAAGCAATAAAGGTGCAGTGGATTGTACCGACGTTGTGTTTGGATTCGGTTGATTTGCTTGGATCCCATGTATATATTAGCAGATAGCTGATTCGATTATCCATTTCTGGTAAATACACATCCAAAAGATACGTTATCTGCGAATTTGGGAGTGGATGTTGTAGACAACTGTGGACTCGTAGATAGTTTCGCTGGAAACAAGATAAGTGATAGAATTACTTTTTGAAGTAATGGTTTATCGCTATGGTTCAAAGAAAAACGTGTTTGTTGAATTCAACTTATTGAGATATATCAAAAAGATATTCACAAATTTTGGACAGTGTGGTACGTATCTTCATTAGGTCCGCGAGTTAAACACGATCCACGGAATTTAATGTGTTCTTGTAATAAAAAGTATACTATGAAGGTTAACGATTGACTGTAGAGCACTTTCAATGTTCAATAAATTAAATTTATATAGACATCAACTGTAAGGCGGAGTTTTTTATGACTAATTATTTTCATCTTTCACTGACGATACCAACTGCAAATCATCTAGAACAATACCCACCGTAATTTTTAAACATGTTAAAATCAGTCTTCTTAAACAATTTTATTCTAAATGTTTTATGAACATTAGCAAATGTGTCAGTAGAGAGCAAGCTGTTAAATATTAACAATATCGGTTACGCTCAGGAATATATTTTGAGAAACATATTGTCTTCTATGGACATCATTTTTTGATTAGACTAAAATCTTGTTGAAAGCATGTCAAACATTTTCCGTTCACGCACTGCTAGTTTCAAAATCAACTATTGAAACCCGTTTGCGAGCCTCAGACACTAAATTTTTATTCAGCCCCTACCATCGCGTTAACAAGTGAGTATGTGGCCTGAGCTAGCTAATATCTATTCGCACATGGAGACTACGTGGCGCGATTGAGACATTATATGATTGGTTCCCATAAATCACTGCCTTCAACACAGGCCAAACAACTCCAGGTTTCGAAATGTTGGCAAACTGCAATAAGTTTTTCTCGAAAAAGTTATAGTTAACGAAAAATCTCGACCCTCCTTAAGCTGAACGGTTAAGAGGGGCATAGCGATTCCCTGAAAGGGTCGTAATTTGTATGCGACGACATGAATGACAATGACAAAATGGACAAAGTGAAACCGATGATCATGGACGATACAAATTATTCGGATAATTCACAAGAACGTGCGGAATGGCAACGGCTAAAGTTCCTCAATTATGTAGTGCATATTTACCACGTTATTATCACTTAAAGTTTTCACATGCACTTCTAGCATCACATTTGTTTTACTCGGTCGTGGGCATATACCTATACACCTGAGAGATTTCTTTCATTCTCATGTACACATGCGCCTTCACCATCGATGTAGTCGTGGCACGCACAATCCTCGGATCACACCGACTCTTGTATTCCACCTGTAGAATTGTCCATCATCCGTGACCGGTCACTGTTCTCCGGAAACACATCAAACGAGGCCCTTGTCAGCCCTGCCAAGCACACAAATTCACTAAGTCAAATTTCTTAGTCGAGGCTGCATTGATTCAACCCTGAGAGAGTGCTTAAATATCCCAGCAGGTACTGTGTTTTCAGGCCATCTCCGTTCACAAGACTGTGAATGCCTGTCAAATTCACTGGATCCAGTGATCACGGTGATTTGTTGAGAAATATTAAAAAGGCCATTGAATAGCCACATGATTGGGATCTTCCTCTGAACTATAGTAAATGTCATCTGTTGTCTGCAGCAGTCGACAGAATTACAGTAACTGCGAATAACGGTAGGATCGACTTTAAATCAATTCAGAGGGTTGAGGATTTGAGTATAGTCGTAACAACGTACTGTAAATGGGCTGCGCAATGTGCCTCAGCTGCACAACAAGCTAGAGGATAACTCTTTAGGCTTTAATCCGTTCTGACATGTAGAAAGCCGGAAGTGTTTATCACTTTATATACGGCGATTGTCGGGCCGAATTTAGAATACTGCGTGCAAGCCTGGAGCCAATTCTTTCAAAAAGACATATTACTACTAGAAAGAGTCCAACATCTGGCTGCCAAAATGGATTAAGGAATGTTTGGGGAACCCTACGAAGGACGTTAAATTTATTTAGGTCTCTTCTCCTTTCGGCGTCGGTGTCTAAGAGGTGACCTTATAGAAACTTTCATTATCCTGAAAGGCTTAGGCGACGAGGGTTTTCGAATCCTGTTTTCTCAAGCGGTCAACTCTTTAACTAGAGGACACACATTTAAGCTCGCGAAAAACGACAGCCGTCTGAATCAGAGGCAACACTTTTCAGTGAAAGAGTAGAAAGCTTCTGGAACAAGCTGCCTGAGGCACTAATTGCTTGCACATCAATAGGTGCATTCAAAATGGATTTAGATGCCTTGTAGCATGAGCTTTTCCAGACATATTCCCGTGAATATACAAGTCGCCTGTCCAAAAAATTGCCCATTTTTGTTCGTTTGGAATTTATATGGTCTTCACCACGATTTAAAAAATCCTGTTATATTTTTCCTGGTTTAAATGTCATGTTTTAAATGTACGCACCAATTTTCTATAGCTCACCTCTTACCGGCTTGGTGAAGAGAAACCCTTTCCGTTTTTCTCAGTCGCAGCTACGATACCTGGGGAACGCCGGACGTACAATCGCATACGACGAGGATACCAGGAAAGAATGAACCTTCTTTGGCGGTGGTGGGTGCTCCTTTGAATATTTCCACCGACAGGAATTTTGGACGATCGATTGGCTTGTCAGCCATTTACAGTCCTGTGCCAACTGAACTGAACTGAACTGAATCTTTTACTGTTAAGTCAATAAAAGAAATTCTCAAGATAAATTATTCATTAGATAATTTGAACCCTGGGGGTTTCTCGGGTTTCTGAATTTACCTCACGTTTTCTCATATTAGTATGTCATAGCTTCCGGAAATATCTCCTGGTACACTTTCGCTAAAAATGTGTCACGTTGACATACCGTAGACATGCTTTCAGATTAAAAACGTAACACTGAATTTAATTACATTTAATAACAATACACATTAAATACAATACACTTTCATGAATATAACTGCCTCTTATTTTGTATGAGGCCCATAAATGTCATGAATGTCACATTTTTATCAAACCGTGTGAAATAATAAAATCTACCAAATATTAAACATAAAACTGCCAAAAATAAAATATTCATTTGCATGCTTTTCTGTCACACACTCCACGACCGGTTTCGTGCTGTTTGCATTCATCAGGTAGGGACAGTAATATCAAGATCCGCATGTGCTTGAAACAGTGGAGGAATGGTAAACAAGGAGCACTTGTACATACAATAATCGAAACACTTTCATCGATTAGCTCGCGCCGTGCTAAAGCTCTGTTACAAGAATAAATACACGCGAACTATTTTTACTTAGCCCATACTGTTTCACGAATGATTTTTTCGTTTTTCTCATGAAAATATCTAACTCATTGGCCACTATCCATGTCATAGTCTTTCAGTCAACTTATGTTAGCATAACAGGGTGGTAGTTAAATATAAACTGCAATCCTCTCCTCTGAACACCTGCTGGATGAATCCGTGTGTGTTGACTTTTGGCATTCGAGCAGATTCATGATATGTGGAAATATATGGATCGGTGAAGTATCTAAGAATGTTGCTGATTCTCGATGCAGATGCAGTTGAATCCTAACTCGGATCTGGATAGCATTTTATAGCTGACCTTTCTAATCATTCACGTCAAGCGTTGGGTTGAATAAAAAAATGAATAAAGATACTGCTGATCTCTCAAATATGTTAGTTAATTATGTCTCGTTGTTTGCACGGAGGCATAATGCGTGGTGGACAGATCATTCATCATATCATCTCGACCAAATAACATCACTAACCGTTCACAAAATTTGGTAACTGTCAGTGAGTCCGTTCTATTAAGCATTTGAGGGTAAATGCGCTTCGAGTATGCTTTCGGTTCCTCTGGTAGCGTTCAGTCAAATGCACATTTCTTTCTCTTATCAGATATTTTGACATTACATACATGTTTATATTCAAATTTGCCTTATATTGATTGCCTGAAAGAATGAGATTTCCAATAATTTTCCGTCTTTTTCATTTAACAGTCACTACATCCTTCATCATAATTCACACTGACTTTAATGAGAAAATGAGATCAAGCGTCGTGTGATGCTTCCAAGGAAAACGTCGTGATTGGCTGAACAATATGTTGCACCACGTCACATTGTAATATTTTTTCTAGCAGTTAAACCAATCTGTTCCAATGATCGACCAATCAGTAGAGTTTATATTAGTTGCGTTTCGTCACCCATTATTTAGCAATCGCAAGATCGAGGTGCTCATCAAAATTCCTTGTCAGCTTTGACCGTAACTTTGAGATAAGCTATGAAAAACACTCAATATAAATGATCTCCAATTCATGAAAATAAATAAATAAATAAATAAATAAATAAATATTTTATTCTTGGAATTCGAAGGCATGCTAAGCATGATCGATATTTGCAATGAATCGGTTATAGTAAGTTTTTGGTAACGTTCCGTATCTGAACACAGAAGCTTCGTCAGACCAAGGGTGTCGGTACGAACAGTGTTCAGGTTTTAAATGGCATTCTTTTGACTAATCATAAGTTCTCTAAGCTAGACAGGGAAGATCAAGATAAATGATCATTCCCCCCAATTGCTGTGTTCATCAATTATTGTTCATTAATTGCACAGGTCAGCGTCTGCTGACACACTGCTTACGTAATCATTTGCGTATTAGGTGCGATGTTTTTTAATCCTTATCCGCTGCAGATCCGAACGACAGATTGTTGAGATATCCGTCCCATCCACCTTGTTCACCGCTTGCGCCCCAGCCTTTGTTATTTCAACAGACTCGGCGTGAAGTCTTTCCCTATAAGATTTCACACCCCGTCTTATCACTTCCACGTTGTCAAGATCTACACTGTGTCCAGTGTCTGACACGTGTTCAGCTAGGGTAGTATCCTGAATCAGTGATAAATATTCTCTGGGATTTCCGGGTCGCTTTCCCACTCGTTTCCTGTGTTCGTTTACTTTAGTGCAGAGTTCTCTAGACCTTTGCCCAATGTAAACACCCGCGCAACTCTTGCAGCTAATTTTTTAGATGCAGTTCGTTGCCCAACCTGAAGCAGTCTTATCTTTGAGATGCATTAACGCGGAGCTGATAATTTTACCTGTTCTGTATGTTTCTCTAGTACCTGCGCTATTCAAGATTTGACTTATTCATTCAGAGGCGCTTTAGAAATACGGTGGAGATACCGTAGTCCGCCAAACATTTTCCGTTTTCGGTTGCGGACGCTCAACTCGGTTTAATTGGCGCTTAATTAAGCTATTATGGTAACCATGGTTTGCAAGTCGGCGACTGACTTCTTAATGAGCTCTTCTCTTATAGCATCATCGCTGGAGAGGCGGTCAACCTTGTAGAATATCGATTTTGCTACGGAATAAAATACCCTTTTATGGTGCGCAGATGTGAAACTGAAAATGGCATCTTTGTCGATAGGCTTACTATATACCGTTGTTCTTATCTTGCCGTTGTCTTTTAGCGCGAGACAATCCAAGAACGGAAGTGTCCCTTCCGTAGACTCGATTTCTTTTGTGACCTGCATTTTTGGATTCAAACATTGAGATAACTATGAAATGCTTCTAGTCTGTTTCGCTTTATGATGACGAATGTCTCCACCACCATATGTTTGCTTTCAACGCTTCGTTTCTAAAAGCTATCTCTTCGAAGTGCTTCACTTACATATTCGCTAGCACTAGAGAAATGGGTGAGCCCTTCGCTGAATCATCGTTTTGCTTATATAGCTTTCCATCCGCAACCGAAGACGGAAAAAGTTTGGCGAGCTACGGTATCTCTACTGTATGTCAAAAGCGCCTCTGGAGGAATAAGTCAAATTTTGAATAGCGCAGGTACTAGAGAAACATACAAAACAGGTAGAACTCTCCGCTCCGTATTATTGCATCTCAAAGATAAGACTCCTTAAGGTTGTGCAACGAACTGCATCCACAAAATCAACTGCAAGAGTTGCGCGGGTGTTCACATTGGGCAAAGGTCTAGAGAACTCTGCACTAGGGTAAACGGACACAGGAAACGAGTGGGAAAGCGACCCGGAAATCTCAGTGAATATTTATCACTGATTCAGGATATTACCCTAGCTGAACACGTGTCAGACACTGGACACAGTGTAGATCTTGACAACGTGGAAGTGATAAGACGGGGTGTGAAATCTTATAGGGAAAGACTTCACGCCGAGTCTGTTGAAATAACAAAGGCTGGGGCGCAAGCGGTGAACAAGGTGGATGGGACGGATATCTCAACAATCTGTCGTTCGGATCTGCAGCGGATAAGGATTAAAAAACATCGCACCTAATACGCAAATGATTACGTAAGCAGTGTGTCAGCAGACGCTGACCTGTGCAATTAATAAACAATAATGGATGAACACAGCAATTAGGGGGAATGATCATTTATCTTGATCTTCCCTGTCTAGCTTAGAGAACTCATGATCAGCCATTTAAACCTGAACACTGTTCGTACCGACACCCTTGGTCTGACGAAGCTTCTGTGTTCAGATACGGAACGTTACCAAAAACTTACTATAACCGATTCATTGCAAACTTTATTTTCATCATTATGGACTTCCGATCGCTCTCGAATATTTTCAAATAATTTTTCTCGTATTCGTTTTCAGTATACAACATAAGATCTTTTAAAGGAGAAGTAATTTCGACTATCGCTGGGTGAGATTTTGACTACAAATTCGAAAGTTGGAATCTTCGATGGTATGTTGAGTAAATTTAATATCTGCAACCGTATACGATTTCTACATGCCAGAAATCAAAACTACGGAATTTAAATATAACTTTCTCACGTGGCAATTGTTTTCTACTTTACTGTGACTATTTTCATTCTCATTTTATTAGCTGGATAAAGATTACGAAAGATAACATATGTTTTTACCTTTTTAATATCACTCGTTTGTTCAAGTCAGTTAACGTGTTGTCTTCACAATTGAAAACAATTTTTAATAGTGTTGTAGTGACAGTTAGATCTCCGGGACTTCCTCTTATTAGAAATCCAGAAACCCATGTAAAACAATATTGACATATATGTAGTAACATCTGATCTTACTTATACGTCTTGCGACCGTTCCCCTAAGCAATATAGTTGTTGCAATCATTTAGAATTCGACGCATATGTAGAGCGTTGGGATAGTGATGATCTCGACTTTCGGTTAACAATAAATGTAATGCTAAGCTTGAGCTGCCACATTTGTTCAACAAGCATCTTAGCATGAATTTCAGTTGATGAAAATGCTAAGTATGAATACTTATTAAGTCTAGGTGTCTTCTGAGACACTTCAACCGTTAGGTCGCTGAGTAGGATTAGCTGAGCAAATATGTACTAAGAAAATACTAATATACTAATGAAAATATGGTTCAAAAATCTCAGCTAAGTTGATAATGCGATTTAAGATTGTAGTGTCAGTCGCTAGTACGAGGGCCGTCTTTCGGAGAGTCAACAGTTTCAGAAGCTAGAAAGCAGTTCAAAAAATTGTTTCATATCCCTGGCTTGGTGACTTCATGATTAGTTCATAGAACAGCTTTTCAATTTTTGCACACACAACTTTGACGCTAAACATGGAAAATTCGCGTTATGAAACATATGTACCTCCAAAAAAAGCTTCTCGTAATTTGTGCCGCAATCTAGCTTTGATGATTTTAACAGAGTTGAAAATTTCAACGGCAATTTACACGGAAATTGAACATGATATTTAGTTTCATAATACCGAAAATTTATGACGAATCAAATGAGATATTTAAATTAATTTTTACCGCAATAAGCTTGAAACCGTCTACAAAATAAAACGTCAACAATCTGCTCACAGTACATTTTGAACCTCCAGCAATTTAAAATTTTTATTGAAATTTAAGTGTTGCTTAGTTCAAGCATCCATCCACGAATGATCAGACTGCTAGCGCCTATATTAGGTGTTCCGATCTCAGAACTTTTCACATCATCCCTCAGTCAGAGTACCATTACTTTGGACTGGAGAACAGACGTTGTAGTGCCTATCCATAAGGGAGGAGCTTCCTCGGCGGTCACAAATTACCGCCCGGTTAGCCTCGCTAGTGTACTATGTGAGGTTATGGAAAGATTGATCCGCGATAAAATATGTGGATATCTAACCAAACACTCTCTTTTAAATGGCGCACAACACGGCTTTCTAAAAGGTAGGTCATGTCTGACAAATTTGTTGAGCTTTCTAAACGAGGTTACTAAGAAGATGGATGATGGTATAGCTGTAGAAGACTTCTATCTCGACTTTAGTAAGGCTTTTGATTCAGTCAACCATAGGCTCTTGCTTCTCAAACTCTCAGCCATAGGAATATCAGGGAACGTTCTGGGCTGGATTCGAGCATTCCTTAGCTACCGTTCCTCTACTGTCAGGGTAGATGATACTTACTCCGCAAGTGCGCATGTAACGAGTGGGGTTCCCCAGGGCTCAGTCTTGGGGCCTTTGCTGTTCCTAATCTTCATTGATGATCCAGCCAACCAACTGCGCTCACCCTGTTATATGTTTGCTGACGACGTTAAAATTGTCGGTAGGTCGGATAACTCCGATCTGAAAAGTGACGTGGAAGCTGTAACAGCATGGGCGGGTGAGTGGGACGTTCCCCTTAACCTAGATAAGAGTCACTTGCTCTCTACACTAGCAGGCAACATGATTGTGTCTACGCCCTCAGCTAACACGGAGTTCCGTAGGGTAAAGTCTACTAAGGACCTAGGAATCGTAGTCTCCGCAAACTTTAAGTGGGCTGACCAATGTTGCGCTGCAGCTCAAAGGGCCAGGAGGGAACTCTTTCGACTACGTTCAGCCCTCACTTTCAAAAAAGCTGAGGTGCTATTGCCCCTCTACAAGGCAATAGTAAGGCCACATTAAGAATACTGTATCCAGGCTTGGAAGCCGCAATACCAGAAGCATATCATGCAGCTAGAAAAGGTACAGAAGCTGGCCACTCGCATGATCGAGTGGTTAGCATACACCAATTATGAAAATCGTCTATTAACACTAGGACTTTTCTCACTTAGGGAAGATCTTATAGAGACCTTTAAGGTTGTCAAAGGATTAATTGTCTCGATTTCGATTACTTCTTTCGGTTCTCTCCTTTGGTTGGTACACGAGGGCACAGTCTTAAGCTAAGTGAACAGCACACCAGGCTCGAATCCAGAACGCACTTCTTTAGAATCCGTATAGTGAACGCGTGGAACTCACTTCTCGCAGAACAAACCATGGCAACTTCAGTAATTGCGCTCAAACATGGGCTGGACGAACGGTGGCAGGTGCTCTTCCCGGAGCATTACACTTAAGACTAAATCCCTCCATATTCATGATAAAAAACACAAAAATATTCGAAAAACATTTTGAAACACAAAAAGAGTTTCTTTTTCTCGCATTTGTGGAAATAAACTGCTGTCCATCGTCTTTTTATTCGATTGGACATGCAACATGCATAACTCTCTCACCTTTCGGTGATGAGACATCTCCCATATTCCGTTCACAGTTACACACGCCTGTGTTACTTACGAATCAATCCTGGTAGTGGTGGGTGTTTTTGAGCACACCCCACGAAAGAATCTGGGCACTCGTTTCGACTTGGTCGACTATCGCCCTGTGATACTGATACTGATACTGATATAGTACGGCCTTGGAATTCTAGCGACTTTTGAATTTTGGGAATCTGCTCTTGTTCAATAGTTCAATAGTATATTTATGGTAAAATAAGCACATAGCTTGAAATAACCACAGGATGTGTTTACAGTGGATCGAAAAAATAGGATAGAGAAAAAAACGGGTGCGGGGGGATAAACGTTATCTCCACTACCAATTTGTGCTAGGCTGAAAAAGGGGTGTAGCATTGAAATAAAAAGTCTATCTAACTACTTTTTGTTTAGACAATGCGTCAGTGAGCTAGGGGTGTATTGGTCATGTGCTTCGCCTAAGTGTCCCGAGGTCGCAGGTTCGAGTATCGGTGGCGGAATAATTTTCTAAAAATTATTCGTCATCGGATTGAAGACACATCTTTTTTTCCAAATAGGATTTTCTAACTTTTATCTCTCTTATCTTAATTTTGATTTCTTCCTAAGCAATCTCCCTCTCTCATTTTATCCGCTCCCTTGATTTTTTTCATTTCCATTTCGTTGAGTTTTGCATCTGCTGGTTCAGCGAAACGGTGCACGAATGGTTGCAGAGATTGAGAAAAGGAACTGTGGGGAGAGTCATTAGTGAGAGTGTCATTAGGAAACGTATCAAAAGATGGATCCAGCTCATTAGAGCTGGAACTTTCCTTGAGCACTGCACCCGCTATTACTTGTAGTTTGTTAGTAGGCATTTATTTTATTTATTTATTTTTATTAACAACTATCAGCCAGTGGTTTGTTTGAACTTCTGTCGCTTTGGACAAAATTGAAATTGAGATAAGGGATATAGAAGTTAGACAACGCTATTTGGAAGCAATGATGTGTCTTAAATCCGATGACGAATTATTTACAGAAAATAATTTCGCCATAATTACAGGCAGTACCTTATACACTAGTTGCTTGAATTGATTTTCAGATCTTGCTGAAATAACCTCTTCCGGAAGCGCATTCCACAAGTTAACAATTCCCTTTGGGAGCGTGAATTCCTGTCTTAGGCTTAGTGGCTAAAAGCCAATCACGCTCCCAGATTTCCTTCGATGGTATGCGGTTGAGCACCCGGCACTTCGATATTGAGTATGCAGTTCGTACGTTTCGCACGTTCTTGTTTCCGGATATCTGGAAAGTAAGGTAGGGGTTCTCGTTACAAGCACGGTTATAGGTCATCTATTCGGGAAACAATGAAATAATATACGTGAACAATGTATGATGTATGAAATCACTAGCTTAGTCGAGACAAAGTGCAGCACAGTCATAGACTGCATGTGGGCTAAGATGATGTCAGGTTGCTCAGCCCTAGACAGATGTCAGATGTAAAAATACGTTTTTTTTGTTTTTTTATAAGTTTTTTTAGAAAATGTGCGGAAATATGGTTGGCCATTTAGCATCTAATTCCCTTTTAATGCTTAACGCATTTGGGAGGTTTACTATACAATCTGGGGTCTTGTTCCAGAAGTTGACCACACGGTTGCTGAAAAAGTGATCACGTGCTAGCAGCCTGGTTCTACTCTTAAGAAGTTTCATAGAATTACATCTTATAGATGTTTTAGGGGCAGGTATAAGGAGTTCAGTTATATTATCACCCGTAAGACCCTTTAGAATCTTAAAGGCTTCTATTAGGTCGCCTCTATTAGGTCGCAGCTCTTCTCCAAGTTTATTATATTATTATTATTATTACACAAGTCTTTACAGACGATGTGCCAACAAGTATACCATGAAGAGGGTACATGATGAAAGAAAAATGTAGGTTCCATGGTTCTTGTTGAAGGCGACATACTACCCGGTTGCCAAGGCCGAAGTAGGGGGTTGGCTTAGGGGACCCCACCCGGAGCCTTTGACTCAAAAGTCTACCCGCAAGGCAGCGGTTTTTTTCCTTCACGAGAGCCGGTGACCATTTTGAGGGTTCTTGCGCCTCTCTTGAAGTGCCTCGGCGATTGTTCGAGTACGCCTCTCTAGCCTTTGCACGACCAGGTGCAACCTGCAAGGCAGCAAGGATTTTTCCTCAGGGTTCACTCCCGAAGCCTTTCCCGCAATCGGGTATGCCGCAAGGCAGCGGAGGTTTGGAATAAGGGTTTTCCTTCCCTTAGATGGACTGCCCTCCCAGGCTGACGAGCTCCATCTACCCGGAGCAAACTGGTTTTGAGGCGCCAGTCATCCGCCTTTGCCCCTTCTCCTGTCAGTAAAAGCAGTTCCGCCATGCGCAGGCCAGGAGCTGGGCTTTGGTTGTCAGAGGCTGTTTGAGACGCACGCCATATGGGAGCATTTTATAGACAGTGGGAGCTCATCCCCACTGCCGCCCCCGGCTGTGACAACCTTGGAACCAAGTTTAGTGACAAGTCCCATGTTCTTTTCAACTCGATTACTTTTTATAAATCAGAGATAAGCGTATCTCTACTATCGTTTTCTTGGATTTTAGTATCATCAGCAAATAGGAAGCAACGTGACATCAAGCCGGCTGCCAGATGGTTTAAAAAAATAAGAAAAAGTAGTGGACCAATCACTGAGCCTTGAGGCACTCCACTGATTCCTCCGAGCACACCCCTGAAATTCTAACATAGTTAGTGTGATTGGTTAAGAAGCTCTCTAACCATCGACGTAATTCCCCTGTGACGTCACACATCCTTAGCTTGTACAGAAGGTACCTATGGTTTACTGAGTCAAATGCCTTTTGAAAATCAAGGTAGCACACTTCGACTTCTCTCCCTTCATCGAGCCGTAATGTCACTTCATCAAGAAAGCTCAGAAGATTGGATAGGCAGGACCTTCCTTTAAACAATCCGTGCTGGGCATCGGATAGTAAGGAATTGGCTACCAAATGTTTGCATATCTGGTGCCAAGCACTTGCAAAGAATGCTAGTCAGGCTTACTGGCCTATAGTTGCGTACATCCGAACTGGGACCCTTTTTGTATATGACTACTACCGCCGCTCGTTTCCAATCATACGGTAATAAACACTGGAATAAGGTAGCTGCAAAAAGATTGCTGATTGCAAGGTTAACTATATTCGCGAACAGTTGAAGAATAACCAGATGTATACCGTCGGGGCCAGCCGACTTATTTTTATCCACCTGTGGCATGTAGCCTGATCCAGGCAAAGTGCCGCACAGTCAGAGACTGCACGCCGGCTAAGATACTGTCAGGTTGCCCAGGCCTAGACAGATATGAGGAAGAAAAAAGAACAGGAAATGGTAGTGAGACTCCAGTCTGTTGCAGCTCACAACGTCTGGTCAATCAATTTAGCTGCACAGCACAAAGTACTGCACGATTGGGTGTGAGAAAGAACGCAGGTAGACACACCTGTGACAGATCTGTGGTGACCATTTCCTAATTAACCTCCACATAGCTAAAGAGAGGTGCTATGCATTCATGAGTTTCTAAACGGTTACCTGAATTACGCCGATGAACACTGCCTAAGAATAAATGCAAAGCATCGGCTTTTTCCAATAAATTGATTACTAATTTACAGCAAAATCAGAGAAAAGCGATTTGGAAATGGATTGTTAAGAAGAGCGTGGGAAATCAACCAAGTTGAACGTACCGCGCAAGACACTACGCTGAAAAATAAACAAGAATCGCTTTCCAGCAGGCTCCTGAATGTAGAAAATCAATGTACAGCTGCCATTAGGTCGATACATGTATTCGTTCGCGTTAACGTATAGCATGTACTATGTAATATATTTGGTGAAATCGTTTGACATAGACAATTTTGTTTTAAAGAAACCGAGGATTGTATGTATGAAAGCACAAGCCTGATCCAGGCAAAGTGCCGCACAGTCAGAGACTGCACGTGGGCTAAGATACTGTCAGGTTGCCCAGGCCTAGACAGATATGAGGGGGTAAATAGAAATAAAAATGGTAGTGAGACTCCAGCGTGTACTCGCATGCAGCTCACTACCGTTGGCCAATCAATTTAGCACGACGTTAGCCACACAGCACAGAAATGCTGCACGATTGCACATCCGTGCACAGGATTATTATTATATTATTATTATTACACAAGTCTTTACAGACGATGTGCCAACAAGTATACCATGAAGAAGGTACATAATGAAAAAAGGAAATAAAAGGGATTTTTTGTCTGTCTGTTTACACATGCCGTTTTTGATCTTTTTTTGTCTTTTTCGAATAAGGGAGGGTCACTGATAAACGGGGACACAAGCACCGCAGGTTTCTCGCCACTTGTTGCTTTCTTTTGCCACCACACTGAGTGTTATCAGCCACATATCTTCACGGTCCCTCGGACCCCACCCGGGTAAGCGCGATTTACCCACGATGGCTAGTGGGGCTGTTAGACGCTTGAGGGTCTTCCGCCAACTATTCCTTTGTCCGCCACGGCGACGTTTCCAATCAGGTCCAGCGAGAGCAAAAAGAGCTAGGCGAGGAAGGCATCGCTCATCCATACGGAGAACGTGCCCCAGCCATCTCAGCTGGCACATAGATATATGATCGGAGGGTGGCACAGCGTGATCGCCAAGGACTGCCCTCCTGACGGCATCATTTTTGACTCTGTGTTGCCAGCTTAGACGAGCTATACTCCGCAGACAGCGATGATCAAACGTCGATAATCGTTGACTATCGGCTTGACGCAGCGTCCACGTCTCGTAGCCATACAGTAGAACTGCTCGTACGGTGGCCTGGTACACTCTACCCTTCAAGCGTAATCCAACATCGCGCCGGCGCCACAGATGCCGTAGCCCAGCGAAAGCATGGTGTGCTCTTTCAATCCGTGCTGTGATTTCAGCTTCGATATCGCCCCCAGTGGTGATGCAGCTCCCTAGGTAGGTGAATCTGTCAGTCACTTCCAGTTTATGGTCTTCGATCGTCAAATCAAGTGTTGGGTCTGTCCAATCCTGTAGGAACACTTTGCATTTTGACGGAGAGAAATGTAACCCATACAGCGACAACTGATCAACGAGTAGATCCAAAGCGCTTTGTATGCCGCAAGCATCCTCTCCGAGGAGAGAAATGTCGTCAGCATAGTCTAGATCCATAACTCGTCGACCGGGGAGCAGGTCGATCCCACAATTCGGTAGCTGAGCTGTTGCTGCCTGCATGGCATCGTTAATCGCAAAGTTGAATAGGAATGGGGAGATCGGACATCCTTGACGAACCCCGCTGGAAATGATAAACTGCTTGGATAAATCATCATAGGCTTTGACTCTGTCGGTGGTGTGGCAGTACAGCTTCTTGAGCAGGATTACGTACTTCGGTGGGACCCCATGGCGAATGAGACAGTCCCAGAGAGCAGTTCTGTCAATGGAATCAAAAGCTGCTCGTATGTCAAAAAAGACGATAATTGTTGGGCGTGCGTGTTGGTAACGTTACTCCAAAATTTGGCGGAGCGTGAAGATTTGGTCCACACACCCGCGTCCACCTCTGAAACCAGCCTGTTCTTCTCGGTACTCTGCTTCTCGGTAGCTGTTAAGCCTGGTCAGGATGATTGATGCAAACAGTTTAGAAACCACCGGTATGAGACTGATACCCCTGTGATTACTGCACTCTTTCCTCGACCCTTGAATAACACCGCCGTCAAGTTCCGTTTGCGTGTATCTGGCGATGAAGAGGCCCAGGAAGCGGGACTTGCAGGAGTTGGTATTGCCCTGAGCTCACGCGCCGAGGCAGCCTTGGTTGACTGGTTACCTGTCATTAGCCGTTTGTGCGCCGTCCAACTTCGTGGCTCATGCAAAATCAGTCAACACAGGCGGAACACTCGTGCACTTTTCGTCATCGCAGCCTACGCCCCTACCGACTGCAGTGCTGACTTAGCGAAAGACGAATCCTACCGATGTCTAGACGAATTACTGCGTAAAGCACGAAAGTCGGATATTGTCATCCTGGCTGGCGATCTTAATGCCCGAGTTGGCCGCCTCTCACAAAGTGAACGACACCTCGGTGGTCCATATGGTCTCGATTGCGTCCGATCAGACAACGGTGAACGCCTGTTGAGTCTATGTGCTGAGCACCGCCTATTTCTCAGCAGCGTCAACTTCCGACATTCCAAACAACGGTCAGCAACATGGAGATCCCACTCGACAGAACTCTGGGCACAAATTGATCACATTGCGATCAGTTATCGATGGCGTTCCAGTGTGCAAGACTGCAGATCATATTGGTCGACCTGTCTATCATCAGACCACGCGTTAGTCTGTGCAAGCTTAACTATGCGTTTCAGCTGATCGCGTAAAAAAATATCATGAGGCTGGATACGCTTAAACTATCAGATAGATCAGTGACAGAGAACTATCTAATGCACTTGGACCCCATCCCGATAATATTGAGGAGCATTGGGCTCAAATCCAAAGCGCAATGTATCATGCTGGCCTGGATCTATACCTTATGGTATCTCTCAAGTGCCAGCAAAACCATTCATGCCAAGAAAGTCAACAGATAGACGTCAAACGAACTGGGTCTCAGCCCAGCGCCTTCTGAGTCAAAGGCTCTGATCGAAAACCTCAATTATTCTGTTGTCCGAGCATTATTGGTTTTGCGGTAACCTAACGCACGTTTTACGATTATCTTCTATTTGACACAGTGGCACGATAACTATTTTTTAAATCGAATTTTCGCCGTGCCGTTGTGCCATATATTCAAAAACTGCATGGTGTGATATTTAAAAAAATGTTTTTCTATATAACATTTTGCGAATCTGCCTATCCCACTTTGCATAGCTCTGTGTCTGCCTCCACGCTTTCGGTGTTCGAGTATTGTCTGTAGCACGCCACGAAGTATGTAGATATGAAACTACAAACCTGGAGTCACATAATATAGCATGAAAATTCTCAAACTAGTAAAATAAAAATAAATTTCCCGGAGACATGAATTTCTGTTTTATCTAAGAGTAAAATCTGCTTTCGCACTTGATGCAACTTGAATTCTCTCCTACATATCTCCATTATTATTATTATTATTATATTTGCACAATCTGATACAGATATAGTGCCGTTCAACATAAACAATGAGACGTACAAAGCGAGAAGGGGGTACAAAGCGTTGTCATCGGCATCGTTGAACGTAGGCATGATACTACCTGGTTGCCTACACCGAAGTAGGGGAGATTTCGTTTAGGGGGTCCCACCCCGAGCCTTTACCCACAAGGCAGTGGAGCGAGAGAGGTTCGCACCTATCGGTGGCCGGTGACCGACGAAGCGGTTCATACGCCCTTTTCTGAGAATTTCCAGTTCGGAGCCCGATAACCCCGTTGATAGGTTGGTGACTTCAGTTTTTGCCTGTGCACCATACAATGTCCTTGGATAGGACAAGGGGCAGTGACTTTTGGAGTGACTTTTGCCAGCTGGGTGGGCTCGGCTCTCCGAGCTCAGCGAAAGGTTCGGCGGTGGTGTCTGAGGGTGTGGTGGGTTTTCGCTCGGCAAGCGTTCTCCCTATAAAAAGCCACAAAAATCCAATGATGACATCACGACGCGGCGGATGTGACTCGCCGCTCCAAAAGTCATATCTCCATAATATATGGATCGCTCAACTGTACAGTCAGGTGTTCGGTTTCATTATATTTAAAGACATCGATTTCATGTCGCTTATGTAGTGTGCCATTTTTTCCACTCTGCATCTCTTTGGCTTCCTTAAATCAGTTTATCATTATTGTAAAGTACAGATCTGAAGCCAGGAGAAGTGCCAAGCAACATAAAACAGTAAAAGCGAATGAGCAAACGCATACAAAGTAAGGTAGGCATGCAAAATATGCTAATGCACAATAAGCTGTTTATTTTCGCATGCGATTTTCTGATTTTTGGGTGTATTATGTTTAATGGATATAATACAATCAATCATTACAGGTTTTGGATTGATATAATGTTCAGAAATACTTTTCAAAGCGGTTTTTTGTCTGTACTGTTCAGTGTCGGAACGAAACCATTACAAATTTGGGACAAAAAGGTAATTGTTATGAGATCTTTTATTTCAAGGTTCGTAACGGTCATATCAAAAGAATAACTGATAACGACATTCAGTCTCCAGTTCTTGAACTCTTGGGTAACAATGTGAGGTGAGTTTCTGTTAATTGAAATTTTACGATTCAGCACAACTTCGATATCCTGTCCTGTAGATCCGAGAAAATCTCTAGGAATTAAATTGCCGTTTCTGGTATTAATCGTCAAGAATTTGAAAAAGTACTTCACTTTTGAAATTCAGGTACAGTGTCTTTGGTTGTTCATCTGTGTATAGATTTTAGACGATGTTGGTGTAAAAAGGCGTTTCCGTGCGAGTAATTTTCAGAGCACAACGCGTGTAAAACCATTCATATGTACAATGCCCTTACGCTTAGATGATGGCTGGAACAATGTCTACTTCAACGTTGCTGATTTTACGAAACGTGCTTACGGAACTAATTTCGTGGAGGTTCTGCGTATTCAGGTGGGCGATTTGAACTTTTCTTCGCGGCAATTATCTTGCTAAGACGAACATAACGTGATGGGATGATTTGTGTTCCATGGAGCGATACCTTATGGTATCTCTCAGGTGCCAGCAAAGCCATTCATGCCAAGAAAGTCAACAGATAGACGTCAAACGAACTCGGTCTCAGCCCAGCGCCTTCTGAGTCAAAGGCTTTGATCGAAAACCTCAATTATTCTGTTGTCCGAGCATTATTGGTTTTGCGGTAACCTAACGCACGTTTTACGATTATCTTATGCATAATTGAGGATGCTTTTGCTCGCAACTTTTTCTGGCCCACCTTTTTATAGCCTTTATTTATCGGCGCCTAGTTCTATGCAAATCACCTCGAACTTATTCGGAATTTAATACTGTACGACTCAAAATCCTGTTACTGTCTCATACTACTACGAACACTGGTATTACTAATTAAAATACTTAAAATTCCAAATAAGCAATCTTTACTAGCCCTCTCCAGTTTCGTTGTTATCGATTTTTTGCTTTCATGATGTCTCGTTGATATAAACATTGACCGCACCAAATCTTTTCACTCGATATTTCCTGCACTGTTGGTGTAGATCTTTTACTAATGTTTCGGGTATAGCGGAAACCTCACTTCACTCCTGAATTTTAATCAGTCCAGCAAATGACTTCTGTTAACACCGACTCTCATACTCAAAGCAAACGTAACTGGTTTGTATTAGCTATCTATGACCCGGCTGAGTTGAATATTGTTAACGTATTATCAAGGAACGAACTGGCCGCGGTTTTGCGATGATAAGGAGCAATACATTGCGTTGACAAAAATCATTGTTTCGGAATATGAATGTATACTCTAGTCGACGTATGAACAAAGCTGTTCACTAATCCCGGAATCCCTTATCTAATTCGAAATTTCTCTTGTATTTACGCATTCGGTATTAGCTATTGATGTTTCGCTGTTTTAGATGAGAATAATATACTCCATTAAACAACGCTTATGTTTAGCGTGTATGCAACCGCGTTTGGTTCTATTATTTATTCATGCACTTTGTTCATTTGACTTTTGTTCGTTTGTGCCCGACCATATCGCAGAAGCGTCTTGTTTGTTATCTATCTTCGTTCGTTGAAATCATACTTTTGTGTTAAGCTAAACATTTTTATTTTGACGTAAATCAACTCGGTGTGTGGAAGCTTGTTAGATGTTTGTCAGTCGTGGAACTAACAGTTTTGATTGTATTTTGATTGTATTTGACAATCAAGGAAACGTCCCAAGTTGAGTGACGCGCAAAATCCCCAGTATATCAGAACCCAACGAGGATTTGTCAACAAATGCGGTACTGTATCAATCAAACATAGTAAAAACATACCTCAATTATCGGGGTTAACTGGGTTAAAATCCGGGTCAATGTCAAAACAATAACCCCTGCGTACCAAGTTACGTACACGAGTCAAAATCAAAGCTAAGTTCAAATCTCCGAACGTCCCACGCGATCGAGATTACGACAAATTGTGCGCAGCAAATCAAGGTCAAAATAAGCAAACGGGTTCATAAAGCGTTAGGGTATTAGCAGGTCAGAAAAGCAGTGTGGAAGATGATATTGACGGAACAGAAAGAAACAACACTGCCTCTCAAAACCGGCATGTCTTTCGTTCCACGCTGACTTTCTGTTCTTTACATCCTTTATCAGATCTGCACACTTGTCAATCGAAGGTTTTCTGTCATTAATGAGATTTTGCTCCGGGGCATACACATTAGAACTCGAATCGGAATAAATACTGATCTCGTTGTTGTGGTGCTACATCGAACAATGAAGTGTCGCCAATCAACGTGATCAGTATTTATACCGATTCGAGTTCTCATGTGCGTACCTCAGAGCAAATCTCATTAATGACAGAAAACCTTCGATTGGCAAGTGTGCAGAGCTGATAAAGGATGTAAAGAACAGAAAGTCAGCGTGGAACGAAAGACATGCCGGTTTTGAGAGGCAGTGTTGTTTCTTTCTGTTCCGTCAATATCATCTTCCACACTGCTTTTCTGACCTGCTAATACCCTAACGCTTTATGAACCCGTTTGCTTATTTTGACCTTGATTTGCTGCGCACAATTTGTCGTAATCTCGATCGCGTGGGACGTTCGGAGATTTGAACTTAGCTTTGATTTTGACTCGTGTACGTAACTTGGTACGCAGGGGTTATTGTTTTGACATTGACCCGGATTTTAACCCAGTTAACCCCGATAATTGAGGTATGTTTTTACTATGTTTGATTGATACAGTACGGCATTTGTTGACAAATCCTCGTTGGGATCTGATATATTGGGGATTTTGCGCGTCACTCAACTTAGGACGTTTCCTTGATTGTCAAATACAATCAAAACTAGCAGTGTAGATAAATTTTGGTTTCGTTTCTTCTCTTTGTAATTGGCGAATCCATTGACTGAAATACTGTTGTTGTGCCTATTATCACCTGTTATCGAATTAATTCAGTCAATTTGGACCGAGCTTTCGCGAACTATTTTGCTACTGCCACCAACATCTCAAGGATTATGTGACGCTTTTTGTCCACTAAACTCGTATTTTGTCAACGCCATTGGATTTCATTGATGATCTCTAAGGAACGCAAAACAATAAATTCGTGTGAATCCCTAAAAGTGTTTGCTCGTTTAGAGGTTGAAAATCTTTACCGAGACGGATGATTAAGCACTCACCCTATACGGTGGCAATGGGTTTAACTAATACTAACGCTTTACCGAATTCTTCCATTTTCATTTGCCTTTATTGTTCATAAAGGAACGTTGCTTGGTTGTTTTGTTCTTTGGGGCAGCACGTTGAAATCTTTACATTCATGTTCATTGGTGATTCAATCCTGTGGTATTCAGTGCTAGGATCGAAGGATCTTTCGACTTCGACAGGAATAAGTTCGGCAGTTTGTGTGTGATTTGCACACACTTACATGCATTCCATCATGTCTGCTAATCCTTTTAAAATTCTTGTCAGGTTTCTGATCAATGATTTTGCTTTGATTTAGAGTGTCATCGCTGTGGTCGTGTGTAACTTAACGCTTGATCGTTTCTGAACATCTTGAGCGTTTTACCCGATATCACATTATGATTCCGTATTTTAACCTCGTAGTTCGTCGTACGTACTTCAACTTTAAACATTTTACTGTTTCTTTGAAAACCTTTTGAGATTACCACATCAAACGCTTTAAAAGGTCACCATATTGTTGTGACCCGATTAATCGCCATATATTTCCTTGCATGGCAACTGAATTTCTTTTCTCACTCTCATCAGATACACGCGAATTGCCGAATCCGACGTGTCTATTTTTGTGATCGCCTCTACGCCGACGATGAGCTCCCTGCGGAATTTAAACTCTATTTACCCGTTCAACCCAGTCAACCTGGCAGCTGAACATTCCTGTAAAGAAACCCAATCTTCACTATGTACTTTTTATTATTTTCAAATGTACCTATAGGCGAAGCTGGTGTTTTCAACGGAATTGAAGTTCATTGTTGTATTCCTTTTGTTGCACTCGTGCATGGCTCAGAACCGGTATACTTTCGGCCAATGGTGTTCGACTCTAGTTCCTCGCCATGCTTGGCTAATCCGACAGCCCATTCCTGAACATTTTATTCTCAAGTTCATGCCTAAGTTTGTAAATAATTAGCATATAAAATTCCGAAAGAATGTCGGAAGCATACGAGCGGTTTCGTGGATATTACTGCTGATGAAGTATACGTGCCCCACATCTGGCATCTGAACCTTATTCTGACACTGATAAAAAAGTATTTGCCAGGTCGATCAATGATTTTCATTTGCGTTTTAAAATTATGGGAATTAAGCTGATTTGTATTCTTATCAGAAATTATAGGCGTAAGCAACCTGATCAGTTCGAGGCGATGCCAATCGCTGAGATACTTATTCCTCGAAAGATGTATGTGTGGAGGCACTTTTAATTTTTGGGTTAGTCATTTCGAACGGTCTGATGCTGCTCTAGGCGTCAATGAATAATAATTAGGTCTCTTCCTGATGCCACATTGAAGCAAACGCCTCGTGTTATATCCGTAACATGCTTTCTACTGGTTATCAATTTTAAATAACAAAAGAAAAATTTTCTCGGGTGAAAATTGTATGAGTGTTTTGTTTAATAGTTTATCTATACCTGGTGTTCACACCCCAAACTTTTTCCGTTATTGTTTTAGAAATTAATACCCCCATAAATGTTGCTTCAGCTGGTCCGATGAACCAGTTCCGGTATTGCCGAAGAAAGATGATGAAAACATATTAAGTACGTTAAGTGAGCTTTCCCGTCGGGTTCTGATGGCATAATTCAACCCACAGGGCAAGTCTGGGACTTGCTTTATCTACAAGAGTATAACCCCGTCACCACTGCGCTTCTATTTCAATCTGTCGTAGACACCGTGCCTCGCGTAAGGAATTGTAACTCTATGAATTTCATCTTATTCGGATAGATGCGGTTTCGATTCACACCAACGCCGCTAACATATGGACATATGCCAGTACTTTTCTCGTTTGTTGATTCAGAACGCAATTTTCGTTGCTTCAGTTTTACAGATCGTCCTTCAAAGTTATGTGAACATATCTCACACACTTCCGGTGCTTCTGAGTTCGGTACGTCGTCTACAAGATTTCAGCCAACTTTTCTACGATCAGTGACAGACATTAAGTGTTTCGATTTTTCAGTCAGGTTTCTATTTTACGTATATCTTATAGCAGTGACAAGGATAGCTCGCTAAAATATATGTGACCTTGCAAGTACAGATCTCACGGTACTGGTTAATAAACATTGTATTTCAGTCGTTTTGCTGGCTCCTCTTCCGACTGTCTGTCTACTGGACTATAAATTCTATATCTTTCTGTATACCGCGCTCCAGATCTACATGAAAGTGTCTCGTGGTTCTGAAACTTAGGCATTTGGAACGTGCTATCGGGTAACAACCTGTGATTCTATTATCAGATGAATTTTGCACTACATTTTTATCCTTTATGAATTTCATGGCTTACCTTAACAGAAGGTACCGAAAAAATTTTAAGCTCTGAAGAGTTAGAATTGAACCTTTTAATCACGTAACTGTGTTAAATTTGAGGTACCACACATAGTTACGAACGCATAACATTGCAGTTGGTTCAGTTTGCCTAATGTTACCGAGATGTGCGTCTCACAAAATCCGTTAGGTGGTCTCTTTTCGCTTTCCTGTACCGGTCCCGGGTTACAATGGAACATATTAGACTAATTTTCAACCTTTTCACAGGTTTCGTCCTGATTTTGTTGATACATTGCTTCCCATACGGTTGTCTAATTCAATCAACTCTGTGGGTCGACATTTAATCAACAAACATATTACTCATTAGTAGTCCACTGTTCAGTTTGCTATAAAAAAATTGAGGAACCAAGCGTTAACTTTTATTGCCTTTCATCTTTCCTTACATAGCCTATTATACCACATTTTCTTGGGTGTAGTGAAAACGTGTAATGAATACAAAATATAATTGAAGCCATTGAGATAAATTGGATTTATACTGATCGGAAAAAATTACGGTTAGGCATACAAGCAAAGTAAGAACTCATCAGTCATCATGGAATTCTAAACGTTACACAGATAAAGCGATCGACGAATTCCAAATATGGTCGTAAATTGGAGCGCGCTAAAGCATTGTCGTGTGGCGTGTTATAGGATTACTTTGTAGATGTAGAAATAAAAAAATGAAGTACACTTAAAATGGGAATTTTGAAAATTAAATCTGTCTAATCAGATTCAAAGGAATGATGTAGTATCTCAACGCAATCCCGTTTATCGATAAACTTTGATTACATCGTCAATTGGTACATCAAACAGTTCTGCTTTGTTGCTTTAGCAGTTTGTAGGATGTTCAACTGAGGGTGTCATCTAGCCAGATGACGAAACCTGAACAAACAACGCCAGCTGGGCGAACACTATTTTCACAGCATGAAATACATTTTCTCAATTTATATGTTATACGTTTGCCAATAAAAGGAGCTTTGTTATTTATTTCGAACATTGTTGTGACCTCAGTCATTCATTGGTTGCATGTCGCGAAATAGCTGATGTTTTATGGACACGTCACGAGAACCGTTCTCTTGCGATTCTTCCGCTATCCGAATTTTTGTGTTTTTAGATGGTTTCTTCAGTCTTTTGCTTCTTCCTACTCGTGCTTTGTGTTGAACTTGGTTCAGGCAGGTCACCCGAGAGCTTTTAATCTATGCACTTTTTATTTTTACAACCACTTCTTGATAATGAAATGAAGATAATCACCAGTAATTTAGGACCTAGCGATCTGAAAAGGAACGAAAATGCGATTAATTAAAAGGTGTAAATATTTTTAAGGTACTTCATCATCCTGGTTCAACGAAAGTGGATATGTGCGCAACATTTCTATATCATCTATGTTGTAGCTCGGTATGATTGCACTGTCGATAAGCTATTACCTTGGTTGTTAATTAGTTCAAATCAATTTAGACTTCAATGCTGTGAAATCTGTTCGCAAACAACAGTTTCCTTCAACATGCTTAACTGTTGAGGATTTGCAAATCAGCCAAGGACGGTCCCAAGCCCGTCTGAGAAAAAAGGAGGGTTGGGCTTAGGGCTAGCAACCCTATCCTGTAAAACCTACATTGCCACGGAAACTCACTCAGTCCTCTCCGTTCCGGGTGGCACATAAGGCGAAGACAACCCCACGCCAGTGGTTCGGGTCTGCCGCTGCTTCCGTTGCCGTCTGCACCGTGAATCCTTGTGCATGTAGTTCGCGTTCCAACGTTCTGCGCCAAATTTCCTTGGGCCGTCCCCATTTTCGTTTACCTTACGGAAGACAGTGAATGGCTACCTTCGTATGCGAACTGGGATCCATCCTGCAGACACGACCGAACCATCTCCACCGTCGTCTTTTGACTACGGTAGATACCACCTCCAGACCAGTTTTTCTCAGGAGCTCTTTATTCGAAATGGTGTGTGGCTACGGAAACGATGACAACATCTCCGAAAATTCTACTTATCAATGGCTACAGGAGTGACGCGAACCTTACAAAAGGTTCCATGACGGATGGAGATGAAAGCCGAAAGGAATTTTTCACCCCGATGGCCGATCTCCTTGCGTCGAAAAGAACTATAAGATTTGGTTGCTGGAACGTTCGAACGCTGTATCATGCTGGCTCAAGCCATACATGAGCTCAACAGGTATGATCTGAGTATACTTGGAATGTCCGAGTTGAGATGGACCGGCTCTGGTCAGCGAAAGCTAGATAGCGGTGAGACTATTATCTGGTCAGGAAGGCAAGATAACCTCCATCATGGTGGAGTCGCTTTGCTTGCAAGCAGAAAGACCAGCAGTACGATCATGCAATGGAAGTTTGTAAACGAGCGACTCCTATATGCCAGACTAAACTCGAGCTTTTGCAAACTCTCGATTGTGGTAGCATACGCTCCAACAGAAGATGCAGCCCAAGAGGAGAAATACAGGTTTTACGAAGCCATGCAATCAGTCTTTAAAGTCACCCCAAAGCACGACCTACTGGTGATAATGGGAAATTTTAACGCTAGAACCGAAACTGTAAATACGGGCATGGAGCGTACCATGAGAGTGCATGGTGTTGGCCTACAGAATGATAATGGGGAGAGGCTACTTGACTTCTGCGATGAGAACGATCTTGTCGTTGGGGGCACCCGATTCCCCCACAAAATCATCCATAAAATAACCTAGTCTTCTCCGGACGGCAGAACAGAAAGTCAAATTGATCACATGATGATAAAAATGGTAAATGGAGGCGCTCGCTAGAAGATGTGAGTGTCATGCGTGGTGCCGATATTGGTAGCGACCATTTCCTGGTTGTGTGGAAAGATTTGTTTGAAACTGAGAATGGCGAATATAGGAATTCAGCGTATCCCACGGTTGAATGTGAATAAGCTGAGAGATGACGCCAAGATGAAAGCTTTTGGCAACATCATGAGAGAGAAAATCAGCGCCCGGCCCAAGGATTCAATGACGATTGATGTTTTCACCCGCACACTAAAGGCCGTCGGAGAAAAAGTTTTCGGGTTCAGACAGAGTGGCAAAACTTCGTGGATCTCGTCGAAAACCTGGCAACTCAGAAGAGAGAAAAGATGTAAAAAAACGCATGCTGAGCAAGAAACCGTCTAATGAACGGAATGCCATCGCTGAAGAGTATAGAATGGAAAATAAAGAGGTTAAAAAATCATAGAGGAAGGACAAAAGACAGTATGTGGAAAACCTGACACAACAAGCTGAAGAGGCGTGTTGAATGAATGATCTGAAAACGTTATATCAGATTAATCGAAAGCTCTGTAATCGCAGTCAGGCAAGCAATCAACAAGTGAGGACCCAGGGTGGAGATCTAATAACTGATGCGAAAGAAGAGTTAGCCAGATGGCGAGAACATTTTGAGCTCATTCTAAAACGCCCACCGCCTCAAACCAACGTCGATATACCTGAGGCAGCTACAGACCTCGACGTCAACACAGACCCATCAGCCTCCAAGAGGTGGAATTCGCTATCCAGAGGTTGAAAAATAGGAAGGCACCAGGTGACGATGGAGTGTATGCCGAACTGCTCAAGGTGGAAACCGAAGAGACGCCGAAAGTTTTGTGAGACCTATTCCAGAACATCTGGGATACTGAGCAGATAACGGACGCCTGGCGTTCGGGTACTATAATCAAACTTCCCAAGAAAGGTGACTTGAGCTACTGCACCAATTGGCGAGGTATTACGCTTCTATCAGTCACGAGCAAGGTATTCTGCCGCATCATTCTCCGACGTGTCTCCAACGCAGTTGAATCCATTTCACGACGAGATCAAGCCGGGTTCAGGAAAGGAAAATCTTGCATTGACCAAATCTTTGTCCTCCGTCAGATCTTGGATCAGACACATGAATGGAATGTAGAGCTATGTGTGGCCTACATCGACTTCCAGAAGGCCTTCGATAGCGTTCACCGACCAGTGTTATGGAAAATCCTCCGTCATTATGGTATACCATCAAAGATAGTAAATCTCATGAAAGCCTTTTATGAGAAGGTTGAATGCCAAGTCGCTCACAATGGAATGCTCACTGAAAAGTTTGAGATTCGTACGGGAGTGAGGCAAGGATGTATCCTCTCACCGATACTCTTCTCCCTAACAATAGACTGGATTATGAGACAGGTGACCGATGGCAGGTCAGGAGGCATTCCATGTACCCCAGCGGGACCGCTAGAAAACCTGAAAAATGCGGATGATGTTGCCCTCTTGGCATGCAAGATCAGTGATATCCAGAACAAGAGCGATCGACTATCGGCAATTGGCAAGACGGTGGGTTTAGAAATTAACGCTGGCAAATCGGAGGTAATGCGGAAGAATGTTCCGGAGCAACCACCAGTGTTCGTAGACGGTCAATCGCTCAGTAAGGGTACAGATACAGTCTACCTTGGGAGCAAACTGACTGTAAATGGTGACTGTGAAGATGAGGTCAGGAGAAGGATCGGGAAGGCGAACCAAGCATTCTGCATGCTGAATTCCATTTGGAAATCCTCCACTCTCAGCATTAACACGAAGATCAGACTCTTCAAGAGCAACGTTCTGAGTGTGTTGTTGTATGCATCGGAATGCTGGAAGACGACCGCTGCCATTGAGCGCAGAATGAACGTGTTTCAAACTAAGTGCTTGAGAAGGATTCTACGGATTTTTTGGTCACACACCATTTCAAATAAAGAGCTCCTGAGAGAAACTGGTCTGGAGGTGGTATCTACCGTAGTCAAAAGACGACGGTGGAGATGGTTCGGTCGTGTCTGCAGGATGGATCCCAGTTCGCATACGAAGGTAGCCATTCACTGGCTTCCGTAAGGTAAACGAAAATGGGGACGGCCCAAGGAAATTTGGCGCAGAACATTGGAACGCGAACTACATGCACAAGGATTCACGGTGCAGACGGCAACGGAAGCAGCGGCAGACCCGAACCACTGGCGTGGGGTTGTCTTCGCCTTATGTGCCACCCGACACGGATAGGACTGAGTTAGTTATTTGAAAATGTTGTCCTGAAAATGTTCGTTGATATGAATGTCATTAAGACATCCTGCCCAGATTGGATCGAGCTCATTTCTTTGAAGGTCTGCGCGCCATGGATATTTAAACCGATGATTAATGGTTATTGCACAACTGGCACCATTGCCAGTAGTTGCATGAAATTAAAATTACCCCAAGTTCCAAAACTTCTGTGTGTAAGACCTTCCACGAAATGTTTTTACAGGTTTCAGTAATATTGCTTGTTCACATAACCTAGTTTATAACAGTGATAAAAACCAACTCGCTTCCCAAAAGCTATAATCTATGTTTGTTGCTGTTGTAGGTTTAATCCGTAATATTCTACAACAGCACATCTCAGCACATTTCTCCTTCAATGAAAATACAGTTGGCTCCATTGTTGACCATACTAAATAAACAATGTCATCTGTCGATATGTAATGACAGACGCCAGTTCCTTAAATTCCCAGAACGACTATTTTTGCTCCCAACAGTGAAAGGTGACATTTAATGAGCGCTTCTCTCCGTTCTAATTTCAATTACATCTGTTTTTCACATCCACACGGCTCTCAGTCTCAAATACAATAATGGCGTAGTCAATTGTTGTTCATCGACCGTAGAAGGGCATCTTGACCATGGATGTATATCACAACCACAAGAATGTTTTATGACTCACAAGTTTTCGAATGACAAACCAGTTAGATTTGGGAAGGAAAATGTCTCCCGCAGGGCTCATCGCGATATGCAATACTCGGATGTATGTCAGTTGTACGCTAACCGTATGATCTACGATTAGCAACCGAGAGCAGTATCTGTTCTTCTCCAGCTTGCAAATGACGTTTTACACAGTGACTCAAAAGCATATTTTAACCAAGTCCTGTTGTCAATGCCCACAGCTTTCAAATTTCTTTCGCAAATATCATTGCACCGCAAGCGCTGTTTGCTCCATTATCGACTTCCTAAATTCAACTCACCATAGAATAAATCTTTTTTAATAAGACCATTTTCCATTCTGAACATATGACACAGCCATCGTAGGCGGCGATGTCCTCGTAGGGTAAATATGCTCTGTAGACTAGCACTTGTTGTACCCTTTCCTATAAATTGTTCTTCAACACAGTTTTCATCTTCGTTAGATGAACTTTCACCCTGATATTTGTTTGTTTGTGAAGAAGTGACCTTCATTAATCTGCGTGGTGAATAACGTGATATTTTCTGTGGTAATCTATCGTGCAATTCAGCAGCGAGAAAACAACCTAGTAGATAGGCTTCACATTTTGACAACTTAATTTGGACTCGGTATTCTACTGTTAAATTTGCTAAGCAGGTTAAGCTTTGATTGAATTATATTTGGGACGGATCCTGTATTCATAATGGAAAGTAATTTGTTTGTACTCGGTTAGTGCATGTTCCCTGACCTGACTGTCACCCTTGGCCTGACGAAGCTTCTCTGTCAGAAATGAAACGTTACCCGAAATCTTGTTCTAATCTATCGCATACAAATTTATTTCAAGGTTAAGCCTTAGTTTATACTATTAATTATTTTTAAATTAGCCTTCGGTCAAAACTGATTTTCCATTACACATATTCTTGTAGTTTAATTTTTGTAATGTTCACCTACAATTTTTCTGTTCTATCTACAAATAACTGTAATTAACGGGTTGAATCTAAAATATTTAACGAGATTGTTCAATCTTTTACGAGGATATCCTACATACTGTTTAAAACAATAATTCTTTCAGGATTGGTTTGCCAATATTTCTCTGTGATTTCCAATCTACTCAACAATGTTCTAGTTTAATGTCAATCGTTATCAATTACTAGTTCGAAACAGAATAAATTGTAATCAGAAATAGCCCTAGGTGGAAAGTCTTTCATTCCACTTAGATGAAGTTGTCTTTATCAAAACAAGACTGCCATTTAAACAAAAGATGACAAGTGTATCTCGTTACTATACTGTGTATTATTCCTTGTTACTAGTACTCGTTATTTATTATCGTTCATTCTAACAGAAATTTGGACTCAAAATTCGAATATGTCGAGTGAAGCTTTTCATACTCGCCTCTCTTTCTCTTGCAGATGAACGTTTGCCATTCGGATGCATTATGAAGAATCGTTTCTCGTTTCAAAAATGAATTGTTGTCCCCCAATGTCCTTTAGCACATGGGTATTCTGGGAAATATACTGATCGTGGCGAAATTTATTTTTGTGGAATATAAGCAGGCTCTAAATGAAAGTTGGCGAATTTAGTGTTCCAAACCTGATCAGTTCAAGAATGAAATTTTGGGTTACATTCTTTTAAAGACACAATTTAAAAGTTAATATTCAGTGCTAAATTAATTGGATTCCCACGAGAATCGCTAAAATATGTTCATACGGTTCTAGTTAACGGGTTTGCGATTAATTTGTAACGCCTAGAAAAGAATTAATTCGATTGTTATCAGCATCAAAAATCACATACATCGCGAGAAGAAGCGATTGTGAGGATAGACGTCGATATATATATATATATATATTATCTATATATATATATATATATATATATATATCTATATATATATATATATATATATATCGGCAACGAAGACCACATATGGTGGAATTCAGCAACTTTTATGGGTTACGGAAGAGAAAGACCTGGGTGTGTGGATTAACAGTAACTTACAGTCTTCATGTCATTGCTCTGTGGTGTAAAAAGTCTTGCCAAAGCTTAGCACTGCTCAGATGGCTCCTCGGTAGTTTCACAAAGCAGATCCTCCCACGGATAATTAACACCTACATTGGGCCAACAATGGAGTTCGCTGTTCAAACATTTTCCCCATGGTTACAAATCTGTATGACCTTGCCACGCGTATACCACCGCGCTACAAAACTGGTGACCGGACTATACAACAGGTCATACGAGGAAAGGATTACAACTCTGAACCTGTTTGATTTTTCGTACTGTGGTCTCAGGGGTGAATTGATCCTGCTGTTCAACATTCTGCATACAGTGGATCACCCACTTGAACACCTGTTCCATCGGCAAGAAGCACGTGGTGTCAGATCTCAGGGCTAAAAGTTAATTATTCCACACTGGATCAAATTGTCGAAGGTTCTTCTTTGCTGTCCGAGTTTGTTTTATATGGAACTCTCTGCCCCACATATCATTTGTGCATCAAGCCTGAACATGTTCAAAACTGAACTTTGAATTACTTTGAATTGTGGCCAGGCTAACAAGCGGCTGTCTGATGAGGAGCTTTTTCAGTGAATATGACTTTTTGATATGTGTGAGTGTTTTCCGAGTTCAGAAGAAAGGTATAGTCCCGGATATTAAGCGTACGCATCCTTTATTGATACACCAGATAGAATTCAGATTATAAATTTAAATAACGTTATACAGCACTCAAAGTTTGCATAGATATAAATATTTGAAAATCCGCTTTTTTTACCGAACCAACGTTCACGAATCAAAGCTTCCCATACTGACGCTCAAAATACATCTAACGTCAACCATTACACCTAGGGTAATAAATTTGCGCAATAATTACAGTTGCCTATTGGGCATTCGAATTTTCTCTCGGTATTATATTTTGCTTTTTATTTGCAATACATTAATCTGATTTTAGAACGTGATTTCAGTGCACTTACACTCCGGGAAGGGTATCTCCCTAAATTTGAATGAAACAGTGAAAAAGCGGTTAACAAGTACAATAAAATGGAACAATCACCCAGTGAATCAAAGTCAAGCAATGCATCTAGGAATCACTGGCTTTCGGCCGGCGTAATCAGCTGCAAATACACTTCATTAGTGGTTCCATAATACTGATACCCGTTGGGTGCATAAAATTCTTAATACTTTCGGCTTTGTTCGTTATGGCGATTGCTTAGGCGAGCATTTGTACACATAAGGTACTGAAAATGAAAAGGATATAGGCTGTGTAAAATTTAAGAATTCGTCGTAAGCGTGAAGCCTTGTGTGCATCATTTTGTGCGATTGCTAACAAAACCACTTCTAAAAAACCGGTTCGATGCAGCTTGGCATAAAATTGCGTTCATTTGTCTCAGATTTAAAGTTTTCAAAGTCGTCAAATTTTGGGAGCCTTAGACATGTCTTATCACTTCACATGAAGTCAAACAGCAGTGTTCGTGAAATTATCCCATTCGGAACGCACTCGAAAAATAGTTTGCGTTATCATGCAAAATTTCCGATCAATAACGACATGACTTTTCTAACTGGAATGATCCAAAATTCAAAAAAGTTCAATAACTAGTAAAAAAACTCGTTTTTATCAAAATATAATTGGCACTCACTGCACTCAGTTACCTGTGTTCATACTGCAAATTAATCCAATCTGTGGTTTTTCTTTTGTGAATGCATTTTGCCACTTCGGAACCATAATACACATTGGTCTTGTTGTTTCAATTAGCTCGATCAATACAACCTTACATCAATTCCCAAAGTTACCTTAGTTATGTCGCACTTTGAAGTTGCACCACGTGTTAGACTGATTCCGTTGTTTTTCTTGTTCCCTTTCTCTCACTCGCTCGCTAGACATCTGTCAAACTGACATTCTGTCACTCTGGTTTAGTTTCTGTTGAGGTGAAGTATCATGTTTTGCTAGCTTGCGTCTACATTGCATGTAGGAAAAGCATATAATTGTTAAGTTTGCAAGTTTCCAATTGGTTTTTCACTGCAAAAGTTGGGTAGGATTGAGTTCTCATTTGTTTCATTTTAGATCAATTTATTGATTTTATTCATATGCTTGCTTGAGTCCATAGGGCAATATTACACTGGAGTTTAATTTTAAGGTATATTTGATGGACACACCGAAAATAATCAATTTATTTTGTGTTCGTATGAATAAGAAAGTTGGGTTAGATATGTCAAAATCTCTACCAATTATGATTTGAGTAAAGTGATTAGCGCCCAGAAAAGGATCCCATTTTGCAACCATCTGTTTATGTGTTTGTTTAAATAGTCAGATGTAATGCTATGTATGATTTACCGTAAGATTCACAATAGAATTAAATATTTTTAGAAGAAAGATTGCATTTAGTCGCAAACAATTGCAATTACAAACTACCGCAAATCCAGACACCCAGGTCCTTTTCTTCTTTGGTGTACTCCAGTTTTTTGTCGCCGAGCTTGTATGGATAGGAAAAGCCAAAGTGACGACCGATCTGAATTATCTTAGCCGTTTGCATATTCAATGACACCTTAATATAGGATGACCAGTTGTACAAAGCATTCATATCGTTTTGTAGCCAAATACAATCATCAATTCAATTTTAATGGTCTAAAAAGCATATAGCTTTACAAAAACCACAGAAAATTATGGAAATTTACAAATAACATATCTCAGTAAAAACGGGATTTGTTTGCTTACTGAACAGTTCGGGAATCAGGTAAAAATCCAAATGATAGAAACTGTTTTCACTCAGTGGAATGGCACATATATGTCCATGGGGTCGAGATGGTTTGACGTGTGAGTTCAAAGTTATTAGGTTGTGGAATACATAGTCTCAATGTTCGGATGGGTCGACAGGAATTTGTCTAAGCTGGATTTGAATATATCCAAGTTGGGTGCATGTGCAACATTCGAGGGTAGGGAGTTCCAAGTGAAACATACACGTACAGAATAAAATATCTTCGACAGTTCAGTCGCGAGTCGGGAATTAGTACTGTGTACTCATGACTCCGGCTGGTTCTTGGTGGTTGTCGTGTGAATAGTGTATTAAGGGGATGGCTGGGGGTATGCAATATGTTAAACATTAGGATCAGATCACCTCTGAGACGTCGGTAAGGAGAGTCGAAGAGGTTGAGGTTTGCAATACGATCTTCGTATTGTTTGTGCTTTAAGCCGCACACGAGCTTCGTGGTCCGATGATAGATTCGCTGCAAGAGATTGATGTCTTTCTTTAACCAGGGTGACCAAGCCTGAACCGCATACTCCATGGTGGGCCTCCAGTAGGTATTAATTATTCGATGAACAGTCGGCTTCGTGAAACTCCCAAACACGCGTTTCAGCAGAAGCAGTACTTTTGACGTCTTTTCGTAGACAGCCTTAACGTTGTGTGACGGTTTCAACGTGCTGTTCACCCACACACCCAAGTCCTTCTGCTTGTCAGTTATTTCGAGAGTGTGGGAACCAAGGGGGTAAGAGAACTCGAAGGGTTTTCCAACTGTCAATACCTTGCATTTTCTCACATTGGAAGGAAGTTCATTTCGAACCGGCCATTCCTGTAAGACATTGAGGTCCAGATGAAGCGGTCTGCAATCCTCAGTTGTGCGTACTTGTTTCCACAACTTGATATCATCCGCAAATAGCAAGATTTTGCACCGAACAAGTTTTGGTAAATCGTTTACATAGAGCAAGAAAAGAATTGTTCCGAACACCGATCCCTGCGGCACTCCACTTGTTACTGTAATGAGCCGTGACAAAGCACCATCAACCCTTACTCGAATAACACGGTCACGGAGATAATCCTCCAACCAGGCTAGTAATGAGCCCTTGATGCCACATTGCTCTATTTTTTGTAGTAAGAAACTGTGGTTAACACGATCGAATGCTTTGGACATATCCAGATAACAAGCATGTATGGTGAAATCTTTGTCCACAGCTTGTGTCCAGTTATCGAGGGCAAGGAGAAGGTTTGAAAGGCAAGAGTGTCTTTTTCTGAAGCCATGTTGTTCGATTGCGAGCAAGCAATTATCTTCCAGGTGATTTGTGATGCTGTTTGCAACGAGGCGCACCATCACTTTAGAGATCACCGGTAGTAGTGTTACTGGTCGATAATTGGATACTTCAGAACGGTTCCCTCCTTTGTAGATGGGGGTAATGATACCAGTCTTCCATTCACAGGGAAAGAAACCTTGGGTTATAGAGAGGTTACATAAGTAGGTAAGCGGTGTACACAAAGAATAGGCACAGCTTCTGAGGATCAGCGGGGTAATTTCATCAGCTCCAGGAGACTTTTTCGTGTTGAGCTTTAACAATGTACGGAGGACACTGTCCGAGCTAAAAGTTAGTTGTTGTAAAACGTTTTCTGGCGAGATCACGGAGGTCAAAGGACTGGTTACGGTGTTCGGTGGACTGAAGACAGTGGAGAAGAATTGGGCTAGAACTTCGGCTGATTGCGATGCTGTCGTTGTTAATCCATCACATGTCTTTAGGGCGGCAACCCCTGGTTTTACTCTAGACCGGTTATTTATGATCTGATAGAGAATTTTTGGGTTTGATTCCATTTTGTCGAGTAAATGTTTTTGATAATTCAATTTGTCGTCAACAACAAGTTTGTTTACCTTATTTCTCAGCAAACCGAATGTTTCCCAACTTTCAGAAGTGCTATCAAGTCGGTGAGCCCGCCATGCAGCATTTCGCATAGTCAACCATTTCCGTGTTCGGCTTCTCAGTTTAAACATGTATCCCCTTTTCCGCACCTTTGGAACAAGATGAGAGTGCACTTCAACTGCAATTTTAATTTCGTTTGCCATCCATTTTCACTGACCTTGTACGCTGTCGGACTCGAGACCGGGGTCTGTGACATTCTTCAGAGTAGTATTAAGTTGTGAAAAGTCAATTTTCCTAATCAATTGCTGGTGTCACTTGTTCTGATTGCCTGACAAATATAATCAAACGTGATAACTAAGTGGTCACTAAGTCCCATAGGAGCTTCATAAGCGAAACGTTCAATCACGTACTCTTCGTTTGTCAGTATCAAGTCCAAGATAGACGGCGTATCACTACCCCGAAATCGGGTATTGTCAAAAATATGGTTGTAAAGTGGAATGTCCTCCAGCAACTGTTGAAACAAAGCATTCAAGGAGTTTTCTGGATAGACTGAATTTCCCTTATAGTTCGGCAAATTGAAATCTCCGATCAGAAGAAGTCTGCCGCCGTATCTGGTAGCCGCTAAGCGTATGTTTGCAATTAATGCTGAATTGTAGGCTTCATCGGCGGAGGGCGAGCGGTAAATCACGCCAACTGTACATTTTTCTTTTTCTGCTGTTACATTCAGGGAACACCACAGTGTGTCTTGTAGTTGTAAGTCTTCATCAGTGATCTCTTGGCATGACAAACTCTGAACGTGATATGGAGCAACACCTCCTCGAGCCAGGCGATCGCGACGAAGTAGAGACATACCCTGAATGACTAATTCGTTGTCTGTTAAAGTTGGATGGAACCATGTCTCAGTTACGGCAATGACGTCTGGTGAGTGTGTGAACTCACTGTCTTGCCAACTGCCGATAGTCGATCGCTCTTGTTCTGGATGTCACTGATCTTGCATGCCAAGAGCGCAACATCATCGCATACTCCAGTTCTTCTAGCGGTCCGCTGGGGTTCATGAAATGTTTGCTGCCCCGTCATCGGTCACCTCTCACATAATTCAATCTATTGTTAGGAAGAAGAGTAACGGTGAGAGAAAACATCCTTGCTTCACTCCCGTAAGAACCTCAAACTTCTCAGTGAGCATTCCATTGTGAGCGACTTGTCATTTAAACTTCTCATAAAAGGCTTTTATGATGTTTACTATATTTGATGGTATACCATAATGACGGAGGATTTTCCATAACACAGGTCCGTGACCGCTATCGAAGGCCTTCTGGAATTTGATGTAGGCCACACATAGCTCTGCATTCCATTCACGTGTCTGCTCCAGGATCTGACGTACGACGAAGATTTGGTCAATGCAAGATTTTCCTTTCTTGAACCTGGCTTGCTCTTGTCGTAATATCGATTCAACTGCGTTGGAGACACGTCGGAGTATGGTGCGGCAGAATACTTTGCTCGTGACTGAAAGAAGCGATGTACGTCGCAAATTAGTGCAGTAGCTCAATTCATCTCTCTTGGGAAGTTTGATTATAGTACCCGAACCCTAGGCGTTCGGGTTCTGCTCGGTATCCCAGATGTTCCGGAATAGGTCTCGCAAAACTTTCAGTGTCTCTTCGGTTTCCGCCTTGAGCAGTTCGACATAAACTCCATCGTCACCTGGTGCCTTCTAATTTTTCAACATCTAGATAGCAAATTCACTTCGGTTTGAGGCGGTGGGCTGTAAATAATGAGCTCAAAATGTTTTCGCTATCTGGATAAGTCTTCTTTCGCATCAGTTATTACATCTCCAATGTGGGTCCTCACTTGTTGATTGCTTGCCTGACTACGATTGCAGAGCTTTTGAATAATCTGATATAACATTCTCAAATCATTAATTAGGCGAGTCTTTTCTGCTCGTTGGATCAGGATTCTGGATACATACCGTCTTTTGTCCGTCCTCGCTGATTTTGTAACCTTCCATTCTACTCTTTTATTCTTTCATTCTATAACCTTCATTGATGCGTTCCTTTTATTAGACGGTTACTTGCTCATCATGAGTTTCTTTACATCTTTTATAACTTTTATGATTTGCCAGGTTTTCGATGAGATCAACGGTTCTTTGCCCCTCGGTCTGTACCCGAGGACGTTTTCTCTGATGGCATTCAGTGTGCGGTTGAAAATATCAATCGTGATTGAATCCTTGGGCCGTGCGCTAATTGTCTATCTCAGGATGTAGCCAAAAGCTTTCCTCGTGACGTCATTGCTCAGCTTATTCACATTCAACCGTGGGCTGGACTTATTTCCGATATTTGACTTTTCCAGTTTTAAAGAAATCTTTCTCACAACCAGTAAATGGTCGCTACGAATACCAGCAACACGCATGACCCTCACATCTTGTAACGAGCGTCTCCATTTAACATTTGTAATCATGTGATCAATTTGACTCCCTGTTCTGCCGTTCGAAGAAGACCAGGTTATTTCATGGGTGTTTTTGTCTGGAAATATGGTGCCTCCAACGACGAGATCGTTCTCTTCGCAAAAGTCTAGAAGCATCTCCCGATTATCATTCTGTTGGTCAACACCATACATTCCCATGGTACGCTTCCTGTTCGTATTTACAGTTCTGGTTCTAGCGTTAAAATCTCCCATTACCACCAGTAGGTCGTGCTTTAGGATGAACCTTAAGACCGATTGCATGGCTTCGTATAATCCGTCTTTCTCCTTTTGAGCTGCATCATCTGTTTAAGCGTATGCTACCACAATCGAGGGTTTGATAAAGCTCTAGTTCAGTCTGGCATATAGGAGTTGCTCGTTTACACACTTCCATTGCATGATCGTACTGCTGTTCTCTCTGCTTACAAGCAGAGCGAATCTAACATGATGGGGGTTATCTTGCCTTCCTGACCAAATAATAGTCTCATTGCTATCTAGCTTTCGCTGTCCAGAGCTGGTCCATCTAATTTCGGACATTCCAAGTATACTCAGATCGTACCTGTTGAGCTAATGCATGACTTGAGGCAGCTTACCAGCTTCGGCGCAAAGAGATCGGTCATCGTGCTGGAAACTTTCTTTCGGCCGACATCTCCATTCGTCTTAGGACATTTTGTAAGGTTCGCGTCACTCCTGTAGCCCTTGATAAGTAAAAATTTCTGATCTGTTGTCATCGTTTCCGTAGCAATGTAACTTTCACGGCATAGGGTTGCTAGCCCTAAGCCCAACCCTCCTCCTTTTTCAGACTGGCATGGAACTGTTCTTGAAACATTTTGAGAAAGATTAGGAATATATATTTAGGTGCAAAAAGTTCATATCAAATCGATTAAAGCAGTTTTGGTAGCATTTCGACAGTGTATCTCAACAATATCGTTGCATACCATGATCTGTATAGTTCCCCCAGGGTTCACTAATAATCCCAATACTATTACGGTTCTTCATCGATGATATGGTGTCCC